>CM070093.1:3927500-3967500 GCA_036178185.1 Liparis tanakae
GCTAATGTTAAGCTATCACACAGACTGATTGCCCTCTGTGATTACCTGTAATGGCGTTTGATCTGTCCGTAAGTGTTTCAATGCACACGGGAGAGAGGGAGGGAACGAAGCACATAAAGGGGACTTATCACCACGAGAACATGTGGGGTTGGGCTCGCCGTGGACGGGTGTCCTGTATTTTCCCCATTTTGTTCATCCGCATGTTGAGTGAAAAGAGGCCGGGCCTCTCTGTGACTGCTGGGTGAGTTCATGCTCAGGAGAGGCGGCATCGTGCAGCACCTGCACGGCCCACACGGCCCCGCTCAGAACCCACAACTCCAGTCCTCACCTATGAAATCTTTTTGGCAACCACCACCCCTTCAACAAAGGAGAAAACACACACACACACACACACACACACACATCCCTAAGCAGCTGCGTCATTACGAAACTCTTTTCTCTTTTGAACTTCACACTGGAAGTCAAATGCCACATGTGTCAGTACAAGACAGATGTACTGCAGCTGCCTCTTGGCTCCAATTTCATCTGTGATACAACACACACACACACACACACACCCTAACCATCCCCTCCCCCACACACCCACAATTCCAAACCCTCACCAGCGACCTCATCCCCAAAGCCCTCCGCCTCCCATCATGCACCACAACATCCGCAACTTTGAAGTCTCCTTCAGTCTCATCCCTGAATCGGGGCATCTCTCCCCGCTCGCCGAGCAGAGTCGCGTCTGTGTAGTCGAGCGGCCTCCGTCGAAGGGTTGCCGATTAACCTCCATCGTTTACGAAGCAGCGTTGAACCCCCGTGAGCCGTTTCTTTTACAGTATCACCTGCCAGTAGAGGCATGTGAGTCCCCATTAAAGTCAGAAAGCATAACCGCTCTTTACAACAACGCGTATTGCATTTAATTGGCGTGGCTGATGATGTGTAATAGACGTGTGTGTCTGTGTGTGTGTGTGTGTGTGTGTGTGTGTGTGTGTGTGTGTGTCTGTGTGTGTCTCTGTGTGTGGCTAACAGGGTTCATTGGTGGACAGTTGCCGGCTGCAGTGACCACTATTCACCATTAGGGGGCAGTGTTGAACTCCTTCTCTCTTGTCCTCTGCTCCAGCTGTAAATGCCTGAATGAGCCTAAACTGAGATATCAAACTATACAATTCTATATTACCGTCACTTTTTTGGTTGTTGTTGTTGTTTTTCTGGCATAATTTCACCGCAACTATAATGGGTAAAGACGGTGGGAAGAGAAGAGGAACGCTGTAATCCTCTACAAATCCTAATTAATAAGTGTTTACAACGATGATACATAGAGATAAACAATTGCAATGTAGTCTTCAGTCTTTTTTCCAGGTGTAGCTCTGTAAGATATCACAACCCTGACCCAGCCATCGGGAGAAAGGGCGAGGGTGCACATTCTCTCTCTTCTAGCTCTAGCCTACCAGCTTCAGAGGGAAACATCTGTCTCTTCGTCTGCTGAGCGCTCCAGATGTGAACCGTCTGGTTGCTGACTTTGTGTTTGCTGCTGGTGCTCAGTGGGGTCTTCAGGGCTTTTGGTTTGGCTCAGAGCAGCCGCCCGCCGCGTCCACAAAGGAGGCTTTAAGAGCGGTGAACAGGGAGCCGGAGCTCACTAAGAAGCTTCATGAACAGGGTCCGTACGCTCATGGAAAACCTGGAAAAGTCAAGGAATTTAAAAATGGTAATTTCTAGGCCTGGAAAAGTCATGGAAAAACTCAAATCATAAAAGTTTTGGAAAAGTCATGTAAATGTTGTTAGGCTATATTCACATGTTAATTTACGCAGAGTTTGAAATAATTGATGTTTTTTTTAAAGAAAGACGCTCAAAAACGCACACAATGTTCTAAATTGTTCATGTTTATACAGAGATTTCAGTTTGGTCGTGGAAATTTGGTTTAAAGTCCTGGAAAAGTCCTGGAAGTCCCTTAGTCAAAAAGTGTAAGAACTCTGCATAAAGTTGAGGGGACACCTTTTAATATTTATCATCGTTGGTTAGATATCGATTATAGATGCTTTAAGTAAGAAATAGTGGGTACGTTTGCATTAAATGAAGAGCATCCACTGGCTTTGTTCTCATTATATTATATATTATATTATATTATTCACAATCAACCCAGGAAAGTGAGACAGCCCAGGTGTGCACCCAGGTGTGCACCCCGCTGCGGTTCCCCTTCTCTTTCTCATTGTGTTCCCGTCTATTGTTTTCGTGTGCTGTGAGACTATCGGGACTCAGATTCACATAAGGCAGATATTAAAGTGGAACAATATTTTTTCTCTTCATTTTTTGTTCATTCGCTTCGCCAAACATCTGCACCTCAAGCCACATCATTTACCGGTTTCACCCAAAGACGACACGTCTCTTGTGTTTGGATTCCCGACAGATCGAGTTTCGTCAGCCGCGAATAAGAAACGGCGTCCAAACACACGGAGAGATGATCGATCAGCAGCCGGGGGGGTGGGGGTGGGCGGGGGGGGTTACGGTTGAGTTTGGCTTCTCTGTTGTTAGACTGACAGTCGTCTGTAACCCCCCCCCCACACACACACACACACACACACACACACACACACACTCCCTGTGCCTCCCCACGTTGTGATTAGCAATGATTAGGAGGCTGTTCTCCTGGGTTTAGATCTGCCGTGTGATCTGCAGCTCCGCGGCGTCTGGAAGCACTTCAGCAGCACACAGGGTTCAGTGTTCAGGGCCCAGAGTTCAGTGTTCAGGGTTCAGTGTTCAGGGCCCAGAGTTCAGTGTTCAGGGTTCAGTGTTCAGGGCCCAGAGTTCAGTGTTCAGGGTTCAGTGTTCAGGGCCCAGAGTTCAGTGTTCAGGGTTCAGTGTTCAGGGTTCAGTGTTCAGGGTTCAGTGTTCAGGGTTCAGTGTTCAGAGTTCAGTGTTCAGTGTTCAGGGTTCAGTGTTCAGTGTTCAGTGTTCAGGGTTCAGTGTTCAGAGTTCAGTGTTCAGTGTTCAGGGTTCAGTGTTCAGAGTTCATTGTTCAGTGTTCAGGGTTCAGTGTTCAGTGTTCAGGGTTCAGTGTTCAGAGTTCAGTGTTCAGGGTTCAGGGTTCAGTGTTCAGGGTTCAGTGTTCAGGGCCCAGAGTTCATTGTTCATTGTTCAGTGTTCAGTGTTCAGGCGGCAGCAGCCAGTTGGGGGGCCGCTCGGCCCTCCAGGAGAGAGAAGCTCCCCTCCTCGCTCTCTTGGCACGACTGCTCACTTCAAATTAGACGCGACTGGACTTGTGATGGTAGTGGATTAAGCACCAGAGAGATGCTGTGTACATTCCTGCCCGCGTGTGGTGATGACAGGAGTCGTAAAAACACGAGCTGAAATAGTCAAATAACCCCGCCGCAGATACAATAAACATGGCTCTGAGCTCATAGCACACAGGCTGGTACGAGCACTTCAATGTGAATTAGCTACTGTAACATATATATATATATATATATGTGTGTGTGTATATATATATATATATATATATATAGTATATGTGCATATATATGTATATATTTGTGTATATATATGTGTATTTATATATGTAAATATATGTATATATATGTGTGTGTATATATATATGTGTATATGTATATATACGTATATATATATGTGTATTTATAAATGTATATATATGTAAATATATGTATATATGTGTATATGTGTATTTATATATGTAAATAGGTGTATATATATGTGTATATGTATATATATATATGTGTATATACATGTATATATATTTATATATATATATATATATATATATATATATATATATATGTGTGTGTATATGTGTATTTATGTCTGAATGGGAGTAAGTGAACACCAATATAGCCCATAATGAAATTTAGTAAATCACTCAGACAAACAAACAAAGGTTATTGTACATATTTACAATGGGAGCCTTTTTTAGTCTCATGTTTATGAGCCTGCAGTGATATAAACATATAAGAAACACACAACTCCAAACAAATGCACAAGCATTCAGACCACAAGAGCAAACTCACGATTCTCCAACTTTAAAACTCGACTGTTTCCCGAATGTGAGGGAGAAATAAAATGTTAATTCAAAAACGTGTTCATAGGGTTTCTTCTGGGTGTTTTCCCTCTTCATCCGATACCCTTGTGTGTGTCTAAAGAGACGCACCGCATTGTCTTGCTTTAGGTGGCAACGCTCCAAGTGTGTGTGGCGAGAGCGGGACCGACATCGTCTGTGTGTTTACACACACACACAATGTACTCCGAGATGACTGGGGAGACTCAAATATTTATTCTAGGAGCTGGCATTTGTAAATGCCACGTCTTTGTTTACAATGACTGGCGTGAACGTGAGTGTGGCGGGTGAAAGGAGTCGATATTAACGGGACACCGCGTAAACACCGTCCTCCGTTTACCGGCCGGGTTCGGTCATCCGTGCAAACCTCCTCTTCCCGGTTCTAGTACGAATATTTAAACGTCTTTTTCTGGGCTGTGAATCTGTTTTGGAAAAGAATAACATCCCCTCCAGGGGGTCTTTGTCAGCGATGTGTTGATGTTATTGTAAGTTGTAACGGTAGCCAGTAGAAACCCTATGAACCCACAGAAAACAACCCAAAACAATAACACACTGGGAATAGTCTTCAGTTATGTGTAAACCACTGGCCTTCGGTGTGGTTTAAAGCTGCATTCATCGATATGTTATTAGATATTAACATTAATGGATTGGGAAAAGCGTTTCTATGACAAACGAGAGGATTAACGCACAACTCTGCCGCCCTTTATTCTTTCTAATTGTCCTCAACTCATTACCTTCGCATTGTGTATTTATTTATTTATTTGTATGCGTGTTACTCGCATAAGTCGAAAAGTATTAAACCGAATCGCATGAAATTTGGTGGGATGATTGGTTATTATCCGGGGACCATTTGACTTGATTTTGGGACTGATTGGGTCAAAGGTTAAGTTCAAGGTCATGAAAAGGTCAGAAATCTTCTTGAATGCCATGAAATTGGGTGGGATGATTGGTAATTATCCGGGGACCATTTGATTAGATTTTGGGATCCATCGGGTCAAAGGTATGGGAAGGTATGCGCTCTACCGAGTGTCCGTTCTAGTTAGTTAGTGTACTGCTAAGACTGTATGCTCTGTACTAGTATTGGGGGGGGGCTTTAAAAGTACTCTTACTACCTTCTGTTATTACTGACAGCCGCTACACATGTTCCACAATCGGTTACCGTTAGCTTTCTTGCAGTGTTTTTTTAAATCTTTTTTCTTTTTTTTATTAACTACAATTATTTCCGTTAGCACAGACTTTACAAAAAAGTAGAAAAAAAACACAAATTAAAACCTCGAGACAACATGCTGATAATTCAGGGAAACTACAAGCTGAATGCGGTGGCATCGGTCATGTCCAGAGAGTTCTGCGCAGTGCAATTCATCCTCAGCTATAGGTATGTGCGGATGAATTAGATTTCATGGTCGTGATTGGTTTAAACCTACGTTGAGAGTCCTACACATCGTCCAGTGGTGACCGCTTTACAAATATATTCTCATTCTTGCCCGGACTTTTGCAGCCGCTTCAAGAAAAGAAAAAAAAGGGGGAAAAAAAAACACGTACAAACAGATAGAATGTCAAACATTGGGAGGAGAAAGTGCAAATATTTTGGCGCCGCTTTGTTTTCTTTTCACGTTTTTTTGCTTTTTTATTATTCCCGAACTTCTTAATTTTTTCTGCTCCGTCTTTTTTCTTCTTTTTCCCGTCAGCAAGCGTACGGATGGATGGATGCCTTCCCTCTGCGCCCTCTGCCCTCGTCTGCAGCGTCTGGACGCCGCTCTCCTCACACCAGACGACCGACTGGGAACAGACAGACAGACAGACGGAAAAAAAGGATAATTATGAATTTGTTTTAGTACTGCGGCATCCACATGCACACACACACACACACACACACACACACACACACACACACACACACATACAGCTGCTGCGTAACGATGACCTCTCCACTCCACAGGCAGAATTTAGATGGACAGACACGCAGGCACACACACACGCACACAGTTTCAATAATATATGTAGCATCTCATATAGTCGGATTAAAAATCTTTCTTCACTAGTGATGCATGTTGTGTCTGTGAGTGTGTGAAGCAGATCGGTCCTACAGATGAATGTTTATCCAAAAAAAAAAAGTATTCCGTCAGCAGCAGCAACGCTTTTTGTTATTTGTCATCGTTTTTTCTTGAGTTGGGGATAAAGTTAGCAACTAAAGTTTGACTGCTCAGCAGCTGTGACCCACCGGCACCCTCACAGACCAGTCACATGTGCCGCCGCTCTGTATGGCAACCGGGCTATAACTCAACAGTCTCCGACTTGTGTGTGTGTGTGTGTGTGTGTGTGTGTGTGTGTGTGTTGTGTTCGTGCTTAAAACTGCTTGGGACAGTCAGTTCTCTGCACAACGGATGGACTGCCCACTCATCAATCAGATGGGGGGGGGGGGGTGAAAAGGAGATGGGCAAAGAGCTTAGATTGCTTACAGATGGTTCTGCAGAGCCCTGTGAGAGCTCCTTGTGTGTGTGTGTGTGTGTGGGTGCGTGCGTGTGTGAATGTGTCTTTCATATTGGTGCATTCAAATCAAGGTTGTGTATGTGTATGTATGTTTTTCCATCTATCTATGTTATACCCGTGTGTGTGCAGATTGTGTACAGATTGTAAAGCACTCTGAGACAAATTTGTAATTTGTGAAACTGGGCTATACAAATAAACTGAATTGAATTGTGTGTGTGTGTGTGTGTGTGTGTATCTCTGTGTGTGTGTGTCCATGGGGGGATGTCAGTCAGTGCGTTTACATGCATTCGAATAACTGGCTCAGTCGGACAGAAATCAAATTATCCGTTTCATGTAAGACCTTTGTTCGACTGTGTGCGGTCCAACTACGGTCCAACTACGGTCCGATTGACACCCCTGGATTACTCGATCCGATGCGGTTGATAATCCGACCATCGCGGCATGTAGCGGTGAATTGGACTAGGAACCGGACTTTGCGTCTTTGCCCATGCGCACGCAAGCGCAACGAGTATCGCCACGAGCATTTAATGTTTTAATGTGCTGCAGCGACAACATGAGCTGGCCCCGCCGCTGTCCCCGTGGGGGAAAACAAACGCTTCCTGGAGTTGTGCTGTCACGTGGCGCTTATCAGCCAATCAAAAAAAGGAAATGTGCTACACAACAGGAGTTGTAGTGAAAACAGCGCCACCTGTCGTATCAGAGGTGACATGTTTTAAACCAATGATTCGAATTACTCACTGCCATGTATACTGGGATAATAGCAGACCCCCCCCAAAGATAGCGTAGTCTGACTAAAGCAATATTCGAATTATACCATCCTGTAAACGCACTGACAGCTGGGTATCTTAGTCCAGCTTCAGGTCTCAGATAATGCAGTAAAAAAGTTGGGGGCCAGTGGGGCCTCTGTGGAGCTACGGGGGCTTTTTAAGTAACATTAAAGCAACAACGCACAACTCAAGAACCAGAACGTCCTCCACTCGCTGTGAATAAGCGTTTTCCCGTGGCAGCGTCGGGGAAGCGTTCTAACTCTGAAACTATGCGACTCAGCAATATGTCCCTCTCTCTCTCTCCCTCTCTCTCTCTGGTGGAGTCCCGCCTCTCTTCAGACACACGTCGTCGTCGCGTCGCCAGACGGTCGAGCCCCGAGTAGCGCTCGTGATTCGGCTTTGCGGCTGCCGGTCCCGGTCACCGAGGACACTGTCATTAACCGACACAAAGCGCCGCCGGCATCTCCCCGGACGCCTCGGCCCCGCCTGGGATAAAGAGCTGAAAGCAGATCTCCTCTAGCGGGGGGGAATCGCCTCGCCTCACCTGGGACCGGCCCATAAAGACACTCGGCTCTAGAGCCGGGAATCATGGGATACCTGAATATGTGTGTGTGTGTGTGTGTGTGTGTGTGTGTGGGGGGGGGGGGGGTAAAGCCGGTGAGCAAAGCAAAGCCCACCGAGCTGTCACGGTCCTCTCTGCGACCGCCGGCGCAGCGCAGTGTGTCGAGCTGATGTCACGGTCATTAAAACGGAAGGTGTGTGTGTGTGTGTGTGTGTGTGTGTGCGTGCGTGCGTGTGTGTGCGTGCGTGCGTGTGTATGTGTGTGTGTATGTGTCTCTGGGAAGACGGGGCTCTGGGCTCTCTCATGGCCCTCGCTGCCAGCGCCACCTCATAATGCCCTCCTTTCATTCCCCTCCCTGATGACGGACACAGACCGGGACAAAACGGGAGAGGAGGAGACGAGGAGACGAGGAAAGGAAGGGAGGAGAGGAGTTTGACAACAACCCTGCCCAGCGGTCCGCGTGCGTCCCGTCGTCATGGACGGCGTTCTGGGACGAGGGCGCTGTGCTCCTCAGAATAAATCAAAATAACCGTGAAGAAGAGTTTTTACACATCTTTCTTTTCAAAGGTCGTTCTCTCTCTCTCTCTCTTCTTACTGTCCTACACAACGTGGGTTGAAACCCGATAGTACCGGTGTTCCACCTATCGCCCTAAGGTGCCGAGATATCACATCAAATGACCCGATTAGAGCTCAGAGTGACACCAGACCACCGTATCGGTGAATTGAGAAGTTCCTCAACTGTGTGTGTGTGTGTGTGTGTGTGTGTGTGTGTGTGTGTGTGTGTGTGTGTGTGTGTGTGTTATGTAACTGAATGGTTCTCAAGATTCCCGTGAAAGTGATGGTGAGTAAATATATCTCACTTCATCCTCCACCGGAGGGCGGATCCCGCGGCTAAGCGAGTGGTGGTCCGTCACCGTCCGCCATCCACCCGCGATGCAACGTGATCACTTTTAACGCTGACTCTGCGTATTTTTCTGGAAAAAAAATACACAAACTGTCTGTGAGCTCTCGCAAATAAATCCCCGGACGCCGCCCGATCGCGTGCGGCGACCCACGCTCGGCGTGTTCTCGCACACGCGTGTGTTTCACTTTACTCTCGCTCCAAAGCATGTTTGTGTTTTACTGAAGGGATCGAAGGGTTTTTGAAGAGAACATGGCGAACTCTGCCGAGCGGTGACGTTGACCACCGACTATGTTTTGTTCGTTTCAGTGAAGGAGACGTTCAGTCGTTCCACGTCTCGTCTCCGAGGGGGGAACCAGGTCCGCTCCGCGGGACGCAGGACGGCCCGTCCAAACCCACACGAGGGATTCAGATGTTTTTCTTTTGCCGTCGCCAACAATCGAGAGACGGAGGAGTCTCGGGCAGATGGGCGCCGCTCTGGCCCCACGTGTTCGCCATCCTACAGCGGAAAAAAACACGTACTGCAAACTGTAAAAAAACGAGAAAAAACCCCGTCCAACCGACACTCCGGTGACGACCCGAGGGCGGCGGCGCCGGAGCGCATTACGATGGATCGCGGTACGGATCGCGATACGATGGATCGCGATACGACGGATCGATGGATCGCGATACGATGGATCGCGATACGATGGATCGCGATACGATGGAGCGAGATACGATGGAGCGATATACGATGGAGCGAGATACGACAGAGCGAGATACGATGGATCGATGGATCGTGATATGACGGATCGCTGTACGGTGGATCGCCCCGGGGCGAGGCGTCGATCCGTGCCATTTAGGAGCGGCGAGCCAGAACGCCGCCATGTGTTCTCACGGACTCGGCGTCCGTCTCTCCTCGCTCGGAGAGCCTGAGCGAGGCGTGAGGCTCCGGGAGCGTGAAGGTGAGAGATTTGTCGACCGCGGGGGGAAAACAAACGGGCCGAGCTTCCTCTCCTCCGCTCCTCCTGTTTATCCTGGCACCGAGGGGGGGGGGCGCCATGGTAAACACATGACCTCAGCGCTATGTGCCGCACTAATAATCACTCGATGGAGACGGAGACCAGAGGACAATCATGTGATCATTCTTTTTTGCCATTAATTTACTTTTTTAATTTCATATTTGTGATTCGGGAACAAGACAAAGATGAACGGGACGCTACAAAACAATCAACTATTTTATAAGTGGATTGAACGTTTTAAGTAATGTTTAAGGCAAAAAGGCCAAGCTTTGTCTGATCTGCTGCTTTTCTTCGCCTTATAGGATAGAAAACTAAATATATTTTGGTTTTTGGTTTATATCTATTTTTTTGAAGGCTTCAGCTAATTTTAATCTGCATTTTTACTATTTTTTTAAATTTAACAGACAAAACGATTAATTCGAGGAGAAATGAAAGAAAATATTTATGAGTCGCAACCCTACCAAAATCATTTCAAGATGTGGCTTTATGCTTTTTTTACATGCTTGAAGAATATGTTTTGAGCATCAAAGAAACACACACACAGACACACACACACACACACACACACACACACACAGAGCTCTGCATGTCAATTCACTGTGTTGTGTCAACTATCTGTACCTCATCCAGACTGATGTGAATGTTAATGGATGACGCAATAAGCCCAGCTATGAGGCGTATGAGTTTGACTCACTGAAAAGTTTGGTCCCTTGCCTCGGCCCCTGGTTTCCACTTGTTGTTGAGCTACCTGCAAAAGAGAAGAAAAAACAAAAAGGTGAACTTGACGGAGGGGATTTCTCGTTCTTATTTTACTGAAACTTAAGTATCGGTGAATGCGTCCCCATAAGTCTCTCTTTTCTTTCACGAATTGAAAGACTTTGTAATTTGTGTGTCGAATGCGTTTCACATAAAACACTGATGAAATCATCAGTAAACATCTATTATGGGAACAAATAACCATGATTCTGTGTATTGCAGTTTGCACTTGTAACTGCCAATGGTTACACAATTAACTTTTTTTTTATACCAATAAATCCTCAATTTCACACGTCAATAACGGAATTAATTAATTTTATTTTCAATAAAGAAGCTTGTTAAACTGCACGGCGAAGGGAATACGTTGCTGAAGGAGGACAAGACTCCTGCAGATTCCCCCAGCTGGCCTGAGGGTCACACCGGGGTCATGACCCCAGTCTCTGACCCCCATCAACCCGCCCTCTCTCAACCCTCGGCCCCTCTTGCTCTTACCCTCCTTGCTGACTCCCAGGCAGCCTTTCAGCTCCTGCAGGGAGATGGCTCTGTCCTTGTTCAGGTCGCAGTAGTCGGTGAACTTGCGGGCGCATTTCTTGGGCTTGGCTTTCTTCTTCAGGTACCTCTTGAAGGGCTTGAGCTCCTTCTTGTTGATGTCCTGGTTGCCGTTGTTGTCCAGCTGGGCGAAGTACCAGTGCACCACCCGCTCCTCTAAAGTGTGACTGGGATCAGGCTCCACAAACCTGGGGAGCATTGGAGTATTACAATGAAATACAACATTTAACAATCATACCTGCTAACTTTTCACCGTTTTTAAATCAATCAGACTCAAGGAAAAGTTCTTGAGTCGGTTCCTGTTGGTTCATGAATGACCGTATTATATCTAATAATAATAATAATAATAATAATAATAATAACTTTATTAATATAGCACCTTTAAAAACAATGTTTACAAAGTGCTCCACAGAGAGTCAAAGCAAAACAAGTGGATTAGTAAGAAACCAATATTACATTTAAAAGTATATATTAAAATTTAAAGAAAACAGACAAACTAAATTAGGGGAACCAAAGTTCTACATAAAAAGATCACTTAAAAGCTGTTCTATAAAAAGGGTTTTAAGAAGTGATTTAAAAGAAGTTACTGATTCTGCAAGCCTTATCCTTAATGACAATGTATATTTGTTATTACTATTATAGAGCGGAGGACCTTTTGTTCTTAAACTGTTTATTATCATTATTTAAATTTGTGGTCAGAACAATAAAATGACCGTAGTTGTAGTTCTAAAAGCTTTGAGGCTTCATCAAACAATGTGGATGTTGTGTGTTTGACAACAACAACAACAAAGTCACCTGCCCCCTCCCCCCCGCCGTCAACTTTTTCACCCCTCATGAGTTTGCAGGTGTGAACAATATTCATAGCAATAACACACATATAAAGCAACATATGCACACAAGGTATGTATTTTAAAAATGGACATGTTGAATTTGCACACGAGACGATAACCTTAACCCTGTGTGACACATGTTGATAACCTTAACCCTGTGTGACACACGGCGTTCTGATGTGACTGGGAGAGGATCGGTCCGTTTGGTTGATTTCTAAGGAAATCAAAAAGTCTTTTGTGTAATGTTAATCTGGAAACCTCAGGCAGAACGTAATAGTGTATTTTATTACAACACGGGACTATGTGTTATGTAATCCAGGTTACAGAATACACCAGCTCTCATCCCCAATGCCCTCCGGGCCCGTTGGTGTCTACAGTTCAAAGCTCGCCCCAGCGTGTCGGTGTCCAGATCGGTTTATATCAGAGATCAAATATTAGTGTTCAATTCAGAAAAGGATCATTTGAGGAATAAATAGGAGAGGAGGAAGTTTAGCCATGACGGATCTGCCGTGAGGTATCTAGATCAGATTCGGTATAGACGGGTACAAACAGTGACACTACTTACCTCCCGCCACCGGAGGGGGCCGGTGAGTTTATGGCTTGCACCATGTCTGTGGTGAGGGCGTCTAACAAGCTCGTAATGAATTCCACTTTCTTCCCCTCTGGGCAGCCTGGCACAAATCAGAAGACAAAGAATACACAACATTTACCCTCCGCCAGTCATTCGAGTCGTTACGGCACAGCGAGGCGCGAGAGCCTCAACGCCTCGACGCCGGAGCGACCGGCCGCTTCGAGAGGCCGAGGCCCGAGAGGTGGAACAGAAGTGTGCGGCGGTGAGAGCCGTGTCGAGCGGCGCAGACCTGTTAACTTTTATGACACAATTTCTGAACACCTCCTTTTTTTTAATTGCCCAGATGTGTTGCCCTTTTTTTTTAAGCACGCTAAACCGGCGCAAATGTTCTCCTCCTAATTGTGTCTGTTAAAGGAAGACTTCAAACGCAGCTGCAGTCGACTAATCTTGTCTTTCTCCGTCTCTTGGCTCGAGCTTCTCTCAGCCCATCCTTTCAGCCCCCTCCTCCTCCTCTCCCCTCCTCCTCCTCCTCTCCTCCTCCTCCTCCCCCCTCCCTGCAGAGCGTCCGTGGCCTCCTCGTCCTCTGCTCTCTGCTCTCTCTGTTTTCCTCCGTTCTGTGGGAGGTGGTCCGCTGACGCCAGGTGAATCTAATTAGCGTTCCCATGGCGCGCGGTGAGCTCTGAGCCTCGATCCCGGCTGTTAAACGAAGGCCGTTATGGTCGCGTCGTTTGCCGTCTCTGTGGCGAGGTGTCAAGGTGGCCTCTTAGATTTGAGCTTTAAACACCAAAGCAAGGTCATCGCTTTTTTTGTCTCCTTTCTTTTTTTTAAACCACTCAAACACAAAGGTGAAATGTAGTTTAACTCTGGCTCGTCGTCACAGGTTGTGTATGTGGTGAAAGCACGGAGATTATTCTGAATTATCTTTAACTCCAACTATCCATTTCACAGGACCCAAAGCAAATGTAGAGAAATGTAGAGAAGTTTGATGATGATGCTGATGATGATGATGCTGATGCTGATGTATGTCTGTGCTGTTCTATCACACCAATCACCACACACTCAGCCAATCACCACACGGCGGTCAGGTTGTCAGCTGTTTGCATTTGGTGTCTGTAAATCTAAAGGCACACCTGCGTCCCCGTGGCCTCGCCGCTCCACGGAGGCAGGAAGTGACACCCTTACGGATCCATCGGCTTGATGGACGGACGCGTTCTCACATCCTCGCCTTTGGTCTCAGGAAGAAAAAAAAGCTCTTATCTGACGTATTGTTGCTTGGTTTTGGTTTAGAACATCTCTCTACAGTACATTAAAAAACCCCTCCGCTCAGCGCCCTGTGGTCCCCCCCCCCCCCCCCCCCGCACCTTCCATAAAACAAGCCACACATCTGCCGCACAGTCAGGAGTCGAGCTTGACTCTGTAAACTCGCCAGATGGGGGAATTAAACAAGAGTTACAATGCAACCTTAAATAACGGGGAAACACGGGTGCAGCTGGAGCGAGGGGCGAGGAGCTGGAGCGAGGGGCGAGGGGCGAGGAGCTGGAGCGAGGGGCGAGGAGCGAGGGGCGACAGGCGAAGAGCAGGAGCGAGGGGCGAGGAGCTGGAGCGTGGGGCGAGGAGCTGGAGCGAGGAGCTGGAGCGAGGGTCTAGGAGCGCGGGGGCGAGAGGCGACGGGCGAGGGGCGACAGGCGAGGAGCGAGGGGCGACAGGCGAGGAGCTGGAGCGTGGGGCGAGGAGCGAGGAGCTGGAGCCAGGGGCGAGGAGCGAGGGGCGAGGGGCGAGGAGCTGGAGCGAGGGGCGCGGGGCAAAGAGCGCGGGGCGAAGAGCGCGGGGCGAAGAGCGCGGGGCGAAGAGCGCGAGGCGACGGGCGAAGGGCGAGGAGCGAGGGGCAACGGGCGAGGGGGAGAACAATGCGATCGATCGATGTTTAATCTCAACGCAGCGGGCCGCGCTTTGGGTTTCTGAAGGCGCACGAAAAGAGACGCACAAAGTATTATATACAGACGAAAAGAAAGTGTTGTAAGTGGATTGAAGGGGGATGATTCTCCGCTGTCAGCTTCTCTAATTCACTAACTCGCTCCCCGAAATAGTGGCAGCGGCGTTGGCTCCGGAGCCGAGGCGTCCGCTGCATGTCGGGGGGGCCGTCGGGGGGGCTGTCGGGAGAGCGTTGGCAGCTCTGCGGCGCTCTTCGTTGCGTTTGGAAGACGTTTACTCTCCGGCGGCTTCGGCCAAAGTCGTAATCCGAGATTTACGATTTACGTTTGCCAAACACGTCAACAAGTCCACGGGTTTTGGGCACGGTAAAAGCCCGGCAGCGAGAGCCAGAACCGAGGGGCTGCTTTTGTCTACCATTGTTTAGAAGAAGAAGAAAAAAATAAACTTCTAAGAAAGTCTTGGCAGCCGCGACTCGAGAGGACGAAGGCTCCGCAAACGTGGGTAATGTCTTTACTGGGCTTCTTCCAAGGTCTTGTTATCGTTAATGTTTGTCAAGGACTTGCTCGTGGACATCTACGCTTCATTTGGTTAAAAATAAAGCCAATAAAATGAATCCAAAAACAAAATGTCAAATGTAAGTAGCTGCACGGCGTGTGAATGCAACGACAACAACAACAAAAACACTCACTGGAGATCCTGACAAACTCAACACTTTACTCAGCACTTTACTTTGTTTTCCTCTTGTAGTATTTAGTATTTTAGTATTAGTATTTAGTATTTTAGTATTTAGTAATTTAGTAATTTGTATTTTAGTATTAGTCGACAAATTTCCCCTTGGGGATTAATAAAGTATATATCTATCTATCTAAATCTATCTATTTAGTATTTTGTATTTTAGTAGTAGTATTAGTATTTTGTATTTTGTATTTTAGTAGTAGTATTAGTATTTTGTATTTAGTTTTGTGTTTTTAATTTATCTTTTATTTTTAGTAATGCTCTAATGTACACCCACTGCTGTGATCCAGATTTTTCCCCACTGTGTAAATGAATATCTTAACAACAACCTGTCAGGTCTCGGCCTTGGAAGGGATCTTCCACGTCGGAGACGCGAGCTCGCGCGGCGCCGTCGCACTCCGGCGTCTGGTACCTGTTACACAGAGAGGAGAGCACAGCGGGGACAAGGCTGCATGAGACAGAAGAAGGGAAGAATAAACCCGTCTTAGCGATGTGCGGACAGCAGGAGCAACAGAGAGGGAGACGTAAAACATTTTGTTTTTAAAGAGGAGGAAAGAGACTCGAACATAACGACACGTGTTCCCCCGCCAGGAGACGTGGTACTGACGTCTTGTCCGTCCTCGTTATGAAAGCGTGTTCTTCGCGGCGCGGATCTGTCCTCCTTCGTGCTGCTCTGGCTCCATAAAACTACTGTGCAGTTAGTTTAATCTGAGTATTCACTGTTTATCTGCAAATAAGTATCGACACCGATTAGCCGTCTCTAAATTAGACTCGACAGGCGTCGTTTCAGAGCCAGGGCAAACCGCTCGGCACGAAGCGTCGCATGACTCGTTTTCTCCTGGCCGTTGTACCGGCGGTTCTTGAGATGGAAAATGGAGCATGTGTCTCATTTGCCTTTTTTTTCTTTTTTTTTTAAGTAAAAGCACGTTTTTTTATTTTCTTTCTTTTTTTCAAGTCTGCAGAGCCACTGATCCAAGAAGGGATGTCTGGAGCATGAGTATGCACATCGCTGTCCAGGGGAAAGACATTCGGAAGAGTGACATAAGGTCTAGACCCCAAAAAAGAATACAACGTTATTTTGTGAAGAAATAATCGCCCCAAGGGCGTCATTCAATATCTCTGAATTTGGTCTGTGTATGTGATTTATTCTAGTTTTTTTTGGCGGCTGTCAGTAATAAATTAAATTATTACTTGTATTTATTGATGTAAAACTAAACCTGCCTCGTCCTGTGTTTAAACTATACGGCCCCCGACCAACCCTCTGGTAGTCTGCGCCTCATCCTTTGAATCCTCCTCATGAGAGAGAATGATGACGACTCTTCTGGAACAAAAGCGGCTCATCGATCTCCACGACGACCGCTCATCTCACGTCTGACCTCCTTACGTTGCAGATACAGTTCACGAAAGGTTTTTAAACAACCAAAACATGAGCAACGGGCATTGTTTATTCAACACAGCCTCCTCTGACCTACAGCTCATGCACAAACTTCACTGCCCCCCCCCATATTTCCTTAAAAGTAATATAAACAGCAGCAACGGCACTGAAAGCAAACGCTGAGTGTTTATGGTCGATGTTGCTCAACCGCTGATGTATAATTCCTTACGAACTTTAAGGTCTTAACAATTAAAAACACATTTCAGCCGTTAGCTCTTGGGATTGCGGCGTTGGTCGGACCACTGCTTTCATCAAGACTGAAATATGTATCACCTAGAAAATGCATTTCCTTCTGAAAATACGTTGGAATGCTGACATTTGAAAGCTTGAAGCTGAAAACTAAAAACTAAATAGCTATTTTTTTTAGAAAATAGCTGAAATATGAAATGAATAACTGAAAATGTCTGAAATTAGCTGAAATATTTTTTTGAAATGCTGAACATAGCTGAAAATAGCTGAAATATGAAAAGAATAACGAAATATGTCTGAAATTTGCTGAAATAAAAAAATGTAATGCTGAATATAGCTGAAAATAGCTGAAATATGAAAAAAATAACAGAATATGTCTGAAATTAGCTGAAATATATATAATTTTTAAATCCTAGTAATGACCAAAACCGGAAGGTCAAACCTTCGTCCATTACCACCGTCTCCATATCTATTCGAGCTGGCACCAGATTGTCAGACGTTCCCGGTTCCCACTGGATGAATCCTAGTTCTAATCTTAATTTGGTGAATCACAGACTTTTACTCTGGCGCCACCGAGAGATTCACAATTGTGGAATGTTTCTCAAGTGGATTGACGTTCAATTTGTCCTCATAATTCAAACCCTTAACCCGATCATCGGGTACCAAAACTAATAACATTCCCATCCACCTCGGCTGTAAGTTGTGTTTAGTGCACAACGTATCGGGAGCGTCTTAGCATTCTGATGTTAGCGTTTAGCTTGGAGCCACTCCATAGTTTAGACTCTCAGTTCAAATTAAATTCACAGACTTAAAACAAGAGGCTCCTTAAAACAAACTACTTCACGTACTGCATGTAGTAACATTCAGCCTTCTTCAGATTCTTCTCACGCATGCTATTACCTGGTGGATGTCCCCGGGATGGGCCGTCCCGTGTCCACCAGAACACACCAGCAGTAGCCTGTGGACTGGTGGCACTGGACCGCTTTGTAAAGGCCTCCGGAGCCGCAGTCGGGGATGAAAATGGCCTCGCGAGGATTCTGCCGAGCCTCGTCCAGTGCACTCTGTCGCTCCTGGTCACAAGAGGGAACTTTCTCTAAAACCATGAGAAACACACTCAATACCACAATCGGGAAAAACAGAAAACACTCAAACAGATAAGGCGGACGCTGCAAGCGCCCGGGTGTCAACGATTATATTTGTACCCAACAGAAGATACCGTATGCTTATACTCTACCGTTCAAAAGTTTGGGGTCACCGAGAACATGTTGTGTTTTCCATGAAAACTCACACTTTTATACAAGATTAATACAAAATATTGACAAGGTTATAAATAATGATTTTCATTGTAAATATTAATGTTGTTCTTCAAACTTGTGGCTCAAAGGAAGGCCAGTTTTAGAGCTTCTCTCACCAGCATAACTGTTTTCAGCTGCGCTCGCATAAAAAGGGTTTCAATGTCAAGGAATAATCTGTTTGTGGAAAATGCAAAATAAAAAGTTATAAACATTTTCATTCAAGGGGGTTCTAACCCTCTGCTAGTCTTCTAAGGCAATAACACAATGTACCACTAGAACATGGAGATGGGCCTCTACACACCTCTGTAGAGATTTCATTAAAAAACAGAGAACAGTCATTTACCACATCAACTATGTATAGAGTGTATTTCTGATTAATTTTATATCATTTTCATTTCTAAGTGACCCCAAACTTTAGAATATTAGTGTATGTGTATGTAGTCTATTGTAGGCTATGTATGTTTAATCTAAACCTAACCGAGTAACCTTATAATAGAGTAGAAAATAAAACAATTAACAATAAATAAGCTCCTGGTACTTCCTTTACAAACTTTGCCTCTCTGCATCTTCGACTGGATGTGAATAGACAGTCGTGTTCGATGAGATCAAAGTCGACCACCAGGGCGATAAACATGAACCCGATTCTAAAACCTGCACAAAGCGTTTACAGTGTTATGCATGTGTTGTACTCGGTGTGAGTCAATATTTGGAGTCACACATATCAATTTCTGATTGGACAGCTACTCTATGTCTGCATCACTCTTTCGGGCTTCCTATTGGCCGATGAGGCCGCTGACTGTCAGTCCCCATTCACCACAGGGTTGAACACTGGGAACTGTGGGTGTGAGGGGTCCTTCAGCATGAGCTGTAATTATAGGTTTTGGGGAATACTGCATAACATTTCACAAAAAAGATCAGGGTCCTCTTACTAGCTTTTTTGTAGCTTGGTTAAAAAAAAAGATGATTGATTATTATCTGTGGACCATTTGATTAGATTTTGGGATCGATCGGGTCAAAGGTCAAGGTCATGAAAAGGTCAAAATCTTCTTTTTACCATAGCACGGTCAATTTCTACCAAATTGGCATGCAACCAATGCCAAAATTTTCATAATTCAAAGCCCAATCTTGTGGTATGTGAAGGTATGCGCTATACTGAGGTAACTGAAGATAAATCTTTTTCATTGTGATTTGAAAGAATGTTTAGGTTAA
The DNA here is from genome assembly GCA_036178185.1 of Liparis tanakae. Taxonomy (NCBI): domain Eukaryota; kingdom Metazoa; phylum Chordata; class Actinopteri; order Perciformes; family Liparidae; genus Liparis; species Liparis tanakae. Next base: position 3,946,772 of record CM070093.1, read on the forward strand.
CATATATAAGTTAGTATTGTATTTAAAAGCGGAATAACTTGTCAGAATGTAAGCTTCCAATCAGATAACGTCACGTCAGTGTAACACCTGCCTGTTGGACCATCGGTCCAGATCTGAGCTCAGCTGTTGGAAGCGTTTTTTTTACCGTGTGAACATGTAACTCTACGATTTCTAGTAAACATTTCTTATGGAAGAACTACTCGTCTCACTCTTGTGTCAATTAAAGCCCCACTATGTAACTTTTCCACCTTAAAATAACAGCTTGAAAAAAATGGTGCCGCTACAATGACTTTTAATATGTTGATTTGCGTTCACGACACTGAAGTAAACGTTTAATACCTGAAGGGGGCGCTAAAGGGGAAAAGTTACATAGTGTCGCTTTAATAGTTTCTAAGACTGAACTCAAAATTGTGGTACAGAAGATCCAGAACTCTACGGAGTGCTCTACAGGCTGCTCTCAGTTGAAGTTGTTTCCCTCGATCCGCGTTCACATCCATTTGGCGCATCGCTCGCTCTTGAGCCGAGAAACAACAGTTGTTACCGCGGCGATGAAGTGCGCTTTTCACCGCTCCCGATCCAATCTTCATGGCCCAATTGAGCACCGAATCAAGTGACGACACGTCGGGAGGCTTTTTTTAGGCTTTTACAGCAATTTTTGTTTCACCGAAAGCAAATTCAGAAAGTTGAACGTCCATCCGTCCGTTATCCAAACCGCGGGTGCTTCTTCAGGGTCGCAGCTTCATTTTAAGAGTTGGTGTAGACCCAAAGCAGAGCACTCTCAAATGAATATGCACTCAATATTTGCACTAGTCTAGCTACCCCAGATAGTTGATTTATATCGCTATTTATTTATTCAACATTTCAGAATGGCATCTAGAGCCTTCTGACTCCTGAGAGCATCTTTTACCCCTGGGTTCAATTTGACCCCAGCAATTAAAACCTCCAGAAAATTATTAGAATTAATATAGTTTCCCAAGTTTAAGTGTGAGGTACTTGATGTTTGTTTGTCGACTACCTAAATAGCCCATTAAATAAATAAAAAAGTTGATATTTCTTATATGTTTGACACAGTCAAAAACAGCCTGGGGTCAAATTGTGAAAACATATGATGTGAATTTGATGTTTTCCCAGTTGTCCCTATTAAATTAGGAAAAGTCATGAAATATGAATTTCAAAAAATGATGTCATTAATTTTTTGAGCGACGTTAAACATTGAATGAGGTCAAATTGACCTCAAAGGTAACAGGAGGGTTAAATAGTTTGTTGGAGCCGATACATGAGAAGAGATTCTCGAGTTTTAGTTCACAAAACGTGACCTACAAAAGTTAAACGATTTGTAATCCTCACGGTAATGTTAATAAGGATGAAGATGATGATGGTGTGTGTGTGTGTGTGTGTGTGTTTCCTGAGCGCGGCTGCCAACGCGGAGCTCAACGTGTGCCGACACCGAAGACGTTTTTTTCTCCTGTGAAGACTCACACTCAAGTGTTCTTAGCGCCGTGGCTCCGGCCCTCGCCAAGGTTCCTTCACATCCAAATTATTTAGCAGTGTTTATTATACGGAGGTTACGCTGGCGCCAGACGCTCCGAATCCCAAAGGAAAATTGTTTTCATGCATATAAATGGAAAATGGCTGGACACTGGCGACGCAACGCTCTCGGAGTCGAAATCGAAGCGACGACTTCGTCGGCCGCCTTTTTTGGATTTCTTTCTCTGTTTCTTTCTTAATTTAATTTCTCTTTCCCTCGGCAGGAAACAAATGATTAGAAGCACACACACACACACACCCCCTTCCCCTCCAGATAAACAACAAAAGGAACCCACACAAGTGTACGTCAGGAACCGTTTGCTGGTTGTTGTGGTCATTTCTTCTTCTTCTTCTTCTTCAAGGCCAACTGATAATAGACAAAAGATGAACATCTGCTGAGGCTTTGGGATCAGACTCGTCCCCCAGACTCCAAACCCCAGTGAAACCAGTTCAACATCTTCTTTTTCTAATTTCCCATTTGTCTCTCTCTACGATACGCGTTTCGTCTCTCATGCCTTTATGTTCCTTTTCTTTCTCTCGAAGCGTCTCTCTATCCTAATACCTCCCACTCTGGACCCCCCCCCCCACACACACACACCTCACCCCCCCACCCCTCCCCCGGTGCTCTCTCCTCTTCACTTCACTCCAATGGCTTTCAGCTGTGGGCTAATCACTGCAGCGTTGTCCCGTCGCGAGCCCTCTCCCTCTCTGCAAGTCAAAATAGCGGGAGCAGAAGTAATGGGCGACCTCTTGAGAGTCGGCGTGGAGGCGCGTGTGTGTTCGTGACCTCCGGGGACACAGAACAAGCTACCATGGAGAGTTCACTCGTAAAACGATTACCTCGTTTTCGGCACGACCGTCTAACTTCTCGACCCGTCGCGGTCCTCGCTTATCGGGCTTCAAAATAAAACGGTTAAAGCTGCTTTAAGGTACACATGCAAATAGGATTAGAATCGAGATTTAAAAAATACCCTTAAAGAGCAGATTTTTATCGAAAATCAAGCTCTCGGTTGACGTGATCGGACTGATTTTTTGTTTTTCTTTTCTTCGCCTCGCCACCAGGGGGCTGGGGTTTAGCGGTTAGCGAGATGCTGGCTCTTCCCACACTTGTAATAAACGAGCGGCCGACGGAGCGCTTCCCCCTGCTTAGAGCAGAGCAACAACAGCGTGTCAAAGTCTGGCAACCCAGCAAATCCTTTTGAAAAAGGAGCTTTGCGTCGCTTTGCCCAAGCAAACACGTTTCACTAACACCATCTCTGCATCGCTCTAAATCATAATGATGGGCTATCCAGAAATCCAGTCAATGAATAAGGGAGTTTATGTGCACAGAGGGGGGGCTGCTTTCTCAGTATTTTTTAGTGTGCAGTAGTTTTCCAGTGTGCAGGGGGAGAATTAATTAAAAATATACTAAATATTGAGGATTTGTTGCACCAAAACTTTTGCGGAAGGTCACAATGGTGTCTCTGACGTGATGTTTTTATTGTCCATTTCAGCATTGTTCTTCCTTATTTTATTTGCTTTGTCTGTAGAGTGTATTTATAGTTTTATGTTTTTAGGTTTGCTCTTAACATCAGCATCTTTGAGACTACAGATGAAAAATAGCCTCTTGGCTAACTCTGGCACATTTACAGAAATGTCTTTATCAATGTGCACTGTCCCTTATTAAATAAAACATATAACATTTTTTACTTTTTTTTAAAGAGTCCTTGGTGAAGGGAACAACAGAGTAAATTATATTTTTATGTTATCTTATTTTTGTCGCTAGTGGACTAATGACCACTTCCATAAATAACAACAAAGATAATGTACACGAACATCCCGACCCTCGAGTTGTGGTTCTTTACCTCCAAGCTCTGAAACACAAACGTGAATCTCCTTTGGATACACACATCCAGAATCACACACACACACACACACACACACACACACACTGTATGCAATCACATACAGATGCAGACGCACACACCACGTCTCTCTCCATCGTGTCGACACAACCCCCTCAATCATTCTAAAGACCCTCATTACTGTATGCGTGCCCTCTGGGGTGGCGGGGAGACACATTTGCATCGTTACACATCGTGCAGCGAGGATGGATCCGTGTATTCAGACTGATCACATGTGCAGAGGCTCATAAACACAACGTTTGGCCACGATTAATCTTATTTTAACATTTTGTTGCCGGGGCGACGACATCCCAGAATCCCTTGAAACTGTTCTGCTCGTGGTCAAACCCCCGGTCTATAAAACAATGACACGAATAAATAAAACACCAGTCAATATAAGCGCTCGCCGCTGAACGGCGTTCCCAGAGAGCCGTAAACACGCCGAGGCGTAAATGAAAAAGGAGAGGGGGCGGAGCTAAAAGAATGACGCCGAAGGAAAGGAAACGAGGAACACAACGCCGGCACCACAGGCACTGAACGGTCACTTTACTTTCCCTCTACCCAGAACCGATGCACTGAAGACACCAGTAATGTCCAGAGACGTTACATACTGGGATGTGCTCCCCTCATGTGTGACTCTAACAAGAAATAAAAGTAGGGCTGTCATCGTTAACGCGTTAATCTATGCGATTAATTTGGCCGCGATTAACGCACTAAAATATTTTAACGCAATTATTTTTAGCGCAAGATTAATCGCGATTAAGGAATTTCAAAATGTGCGATTAATTAGTAAATTTTTTTGAATCGATTGACAGCCCTAAATAAAAGTGATTTCAAAAGGAAACTTAAGGCGGCAATAATCAGAAAGGAAATTATAGGAGATTAGGTTATTATTTTAGGTATTTAAGGTATTTAGGTCTTATTATTTTACTTTTAATGTAAATGCTAAGTGTTTTTGTGATACTTGATCATGCTGTAATGCATTTTATGTATTTGTATTGTATTGTAATGTTTTTTTGCCTGGACCCGAGAAGGAATATTCTCCACTACGCTGTAGACTAATGGAGATCTTTAATAAACTAAACTAAACCACAGCGCCGTCCTCAAACTGGGAATGATTTACGTTCCATCTGAAACCAGTGGCTTTGAAAGCTGAGTTGATCCTTTCACTTTATTCTACTTCATGGGGCCGATAACAGAGCAGGAGGCGGGGCCATCGCATGTTCAGGGACGTGACCCCTCTCTGGCTTCCCACTATTTTCAATGGTTATTAAAGATTCATAAGGAGGGGGATGCATGCGTACGGATGAGTGTCTGTGTCTCACCTTGCTTTCTGGAAGAGGAGCTGTTCTGCTTGTTCTCTTTGTAAACCAGCTGTTTGATCCACAGCGTCGGAGCCGTTATCTCTGCAGCGAAGGGAACACGGAGCAGATCAATAATTCCATACTTTCACACGACTATTGTATATTTTCATCTACTGTATATTACATTACATTACATGTCATCTAGCAGACGCTTTTAGCCAAAGCGACTTACAATAAGTACATTTCAACCTATAAGAATATAATATAATATCAGTTTATCCAGAACATACAAACTCAAAGCTCAAAGGTTTACAAATCTATATAACATGCCTCGACTTTGGAAGAACACATGTAATCAGGCCTGGGCGCAGGGACGTTAGTAGATAACTTCTAGAACATTGCTTGTTTTTCACCCGTCTTTAATTAGAGCCCAAAGACCGTTAAGATATGAACCCTGGGGTCCAACAGGTCTGGGGTCAAACTTAGTTGATCAGTCTTAGGATGAGGTCATTTTGCATGAAGGCGATTGGCCCACGAAGGCCGGTAATAATACACACCACCTCTTCCTGTTGTGTATAAAACGTATGTTAAAAACTTAAAATGCATGTTTATCAGACTTCTCCAATCGGGCCTCCTGAGAGTCTCCAAATGTTCCCCGGCGTTTGTTTCCTGACCTAAGCTTATTAAGAATAAACCCAATATTTGTTATAAGTTCTGTTGACTTTTTTCCATCAAACCGTCTTCAACCACATCACGACAAGCGGGAAGAGGAAAAGAATCTCCACGACCGTCGCAGGTTGTGGAGCTTTCTTTCGCATCGATTTAAAGCGTCGCCCGCAGAGCCAACGTTTTAAATCGCCGTCGAGATTCCCAGCGTTTTCCAAAAATATCACATGCCATCTGGAATATTCCAACAGCTGGAGTTTTCCATTTCATATAATTGTGCATTCTTCAGAGATGAATAATGCAATCTAGACACGCCGCCGCTTCCCGGAGGTGTCGGAAAAACAATCCGAGGTTCGACGGGTTTAAAGAGCACAGGGGGGGGGGAGAAACCCGGTGTGCCGCGTCACCATAACAACGGTGTTACAGGCGGAAGAGTAATATGGGGAGGCGTACCGTCTCCCTCGGGGGGGACGTGGGTCTCCATGGTGGGCGTCGGCCTGGAGCCGTCATCTGGGTTGAGGGTGAGAAAGAAACGGAAGGAGACTACCATTATTGAGGTTAATACAATCTACTCTCCAGAACTGTTGAATGGTTTGGATTTGCACATGGCCCGGCCAAGACAGACAGAGAGAGAGAGAGAGAGAGAGAGAGAGAGAGAGAGAGAGAGAGAGAGAGAGACAATCACACACATGTTGCTCCACATCTCTCAAACACACATCAATCAACTTCTCGCACCAACATCATCAGGCAGCACACTTCCTCACACACACGCACACACACACGCACACACGCACGCACGCACATACACATGCATACACACACACACACATACACATACATGCATACACACACTTGAGGACACCATCCTCCCACATAAGTTCATCGCAGGTGTCGCTCACTCAACTAATCCAAACAGGTGAACGGGCCTCTGAACAGCGAGTGAAGACGAGTGAACTTCTTCCTCTAAACGAGACGATGCAGATGTTGAGTCTGTCGTCTGATTTCTTTTTTTGGCCACATAACGTAAGCTAACCCTATATTGTATAAAGCCGTAGTCTTTCTGACTATTTTTGACTATTCTTCACAGTGAATGTTTTTTTTTCCTTCTTTTTTTTTATTCTTGCGATGGGAGTGCCGCATATTTACGAAAACGACAGAAACCCACCGTCATGGCGGTGGAGGAGAAGTGAACACGCACACACCTACCCCCTCCCCGCCACAGCAAGTCCTCTCACCTTTTGTCTTTCAACATGCAGCAATATATCTAATAATAGCAGCGCAATTAAGCCTTTTTAATTTGCAATAAAGCAGTGGTCCCAAACTAAGGCCCGCGGGCCGGATACAGCCCGCCTCCACATGTGGCCCGGCCCCCTAAAACAATACTAGAGACGCATTGTGATTTTATTGTATTGGTTATTATTTATTTCATAAATAGTGTTATTTATTTCCAGATTTTTTTTCTGTGAACATCCCGGAAAGGGTTATTAATATTTGGTTGTGTGGCTTTCTGGAAAACAATAAATGTTTATATATTTATTTTTTCTGCACCCCCGCCCCCATCAGAGAAGGGAAAAGTCATGTGGCCCTCACAGGAAAAACTTTGGGGACCCCTGCACTAAAGTATAAACGTATATATAATGAAATATTATTAAATGTTTGATAGTTGCTCCTGTATCTTTTCATCCCAGCATAATTCATTCATGTGTGGTGTTTGGCACTCACACATGGAGGATGGCACGATGAATGAAAACTATTGATATTGACTTTTGCCATCAGACTAAAACTAAATAATGTTGGATTTAAAAAACGAACCCAAACTTTACATTTTACCGTGTAGCACAGGCTCAAAGAGTCGATGTCCTATTTCAGAAATCGCTAAGTTTTCGCGGAGCGTGCTGTGAATTCAGCGACCTAGAATACTCACCCACGTGCAGTGTCGGAGCATCTGGGAAATCCCTTAGGAAATAATGCGATCAAAAGCAAACCACAGAGAACCAAAGTCATTCTATACACACTAGAGTCCTCAACCCTCCTGGTACCTTGAGGGTCAATTTGACCACATTCAATGTTTAACGTCGATGTTCTTTGGGGTCAATTTGACCCCAGGCTGTTTTTCACTGTGTCAAACATACACTACTGTTCAAAAGTTTGGGGTCACCCAACAAGACAATTTTGTGTTTTCCATGAAAACTCACTTTTATTTATCCAATGAATTGCAAAATGAATAGAAAATATAGTAAATACATTGACAAGGTTATAAATAATGATTTTTATTTTAAATATGAATTGTGTTCTTCAGACTTCAAGCTCAAAAGGAAGGCCAGTTGAAAAGCTTCTCTGATCAGCATAACTGTTTTCAGCTGTGCTAACATAACAAAAGGGTTTTCGAAAATTCTACCCCTCCGCTAGTCTTCTAAGGCAACAACACAATGTGCCATTAGAACACTGGAGATGGGCCTCTATACAACCGTCTAGATATTAAAATGATTTAAACAGGTGTTTCCACCTAGAATAGTAATTTACCACGTTAATAATGTATAAAGTGCATTTCTTAATAATTTAATGTTATCTTCACTAAAAAAAAATGCTTTTCTTTGAAAAATGATGACCCCAAACTTTTGAACGGTAGTGTATAATAAATATCAACTTTTTTATATATATTTAAAGGGCTATTTAGGTCAACAAACAAACAAACATAAAGTACCTCACACTCAAACTTGGTAAACAATATTAATTCTAATCATTTTCTGGAGGTTTTAATTACTGGGGTCAAATTGACCCCGAGGGTAAATGTGAAGGTAACAGGAGGGTTAAATCAGATGGCTGAAACACGAGAGGTCAAACGGACCTGATCTGGTCAAACTGTGAACAACAGAATACAGCGGTTACTGCGTTGGTCAAACACTGGTCACAAATAAGCACCTGTTACTGGTTTGATTCCATTTTGACTTCCGAAAATATCCCACGTGGGTCACGCTGATGATGGAGAGACTGAGCTGTGTGTTTACACAGATTCTCTAACTTGCAGTATTTGTCATTTACGGTCTGGATTGTACTTTCGGCTGTGAAAAACCCCGAAGGGCTAAATAATAGCGAAACCCATCTCTTCTGGCTATAACACATCATTTGCATTAGTTTTCACTTGAATTTTAAGAAATGTATTGAATTACTTTGATGAATCCATGAGAAAAATACAGACTACAGTCATTCTTTACCTCATTTTCATAATCTACAGTTTCAGTAACAACATAAAAAGTGTACGACACGTGCGGTACTGTCATGCTTACACGTCAAAAGAAAATAATGCTATTTCTAACTATGTAGTATTTAGCTTTAAAGAACATTTACATCCCCTCACGGAACTTTCCGCTGCGCAAATACGAACTGTGAAAATACGAAACCAAAAAGACGTTCTGAGCCTCTTTCCGTCTCCGTCGCGCTAAAGGAAGCTCTCACACTCATGCTCACGCAAACTCACAGCGGATCGCAACTCACCTTTTCTACCAGCGTTCGGTGGCCCGGGCGGTCTGTCGGTTACCGACCCTGGAGAGAAAGAATCACGGCACGTTCAAAGAAAAGACGGCGGCAACAGCTCCGGTGGTACGTTTAAAGAATTAGATTAAATCTATTTTTAGAAACGAAAAATAAATGCTTCACATGTAGCCCCTCATACAGGTTCTTACACATGTTTGACCGATGGATTTCCATGACTTTTCCATGACTTTAAACCACATTTCCATGATCAAACGGAAATCTCGGTATAAACATGAAAAATGTAGAACATTTTGCGTATCGAGAGTGTACGCCGGCTTATATTTTGAGCGTCTTTCTTTAAAAAACACGTTAATTATTTCAAACTCGGCGTAAACATGTGATTAAAACACATTTCCATGACTTTTCCAAAACTTTTATGATTTAAGTTTTTTCCATGACTTTTCCAGGCCTGGACATGACCATTTTATAATTCCATGACTTGTCCAGGTTTTCCATGACCGTACGAACCCTACTTATAAGAGCTCGAGTCCCTGCACTGTTATCTTATGATTTCAAATTGAACTAAAACATTTGACCAAACTCACGGACATCTTGACTCGGTTAGACAACGTTTTGACGACCACATTCTGTTAGTACTTAGTGCACACGTCGAGTCATTAGGCCTGTTGCGTTCTTTGAATGCACACCTGTGTGAGCTGCACCAGCTGTTCACTTAAGGAAGTACACAACCATTCAAAAGTTTGGGGTCATCCAGACAATTTTGTGTCTTCCATGAAAACTCACACTTTTATTTATTAAATGAATACAAGATTAATACAACATATAGTCAAGACATTGACAAGGTTAGAAATAATGATTTTCATTGTAAATATTAATTTTGTTCTTCAAACTTGTGGCTCAAAGGAAGGCCAGTTTTAGAGCTTCTCTCACCAGCATAACTGTTTTCAGCTGCGCTCACATAAAAAGGGTTTCAATGTCAAGGAATAATCTGTTTGTGGAAAATGCAAAATAAAAAGTTATAAAATAAAAAAAGGGTTTCAAGGGGGTTCTAACCCTCTGCTCGTCTTCTAAGGCAATAACACAATGTACCACTAGAACACTGGAGATGGGCCACTACACACCTCTGTAGAGATTTCATTAAAAAACAAAGAATAGTCATTTACCAGATTAACTATGTATAGTGTATTTCTAATTAATTTAATGTAATTTTCATTGGAAAAAACAGTGCTTTTTTCTAAGTGACCCCAAACTTTTGAACGGTAGTGTATATATCTGCAAAAAATCATTCCGATTTGGAGCATGCAAGGAGTCGTGCATGCGGGGATGCACACAACATGAGACGCTTTGAGGGAAGTGTACTACCTGACAATCCACTTGTCCCAGCATGAGTTCCCATAAATTCACGGAAGTTTCCTGCAAATGTATGTGAGATGATTGATTTGGGTCAGAGCGTACACTCGGACTGCAGCAGCTCGAATACAGTTTCAGGGTGGACTCTACTGTGCGTCTGGTCCCAGTGCCATACATACCTTTGCAAGAAACAATGAATATATTGGATCTTATGCAGGACAGAAAGGAAGTAGAGGCATTGTTGTTCCTTAAACCACATTTCAAATAGTTTCTTCCGTCAAGCGCTGATTGTAAAAAACGCCGCTGGTGCCGATTTCTCAGAAGTTATTCTTTATTTCCTCTTTTTTGTTATTTTTAAAAACACCATCATTGCACATGATTACTCTGCAGATGTAATAGATGTTTTCCATTTTTTGCTTGAAACATTACTGAAGCGATAAATGTCCAGAATAGTTGCCGATTTTCCAACGAAAAGGGCCAGAGTTACATTCACGGACCAAAACGATTACATTTTATTAATATCGCCGCCATCAGCAAGATTAATTTCCAGTAAATCCTCAAGGAGCGTTGCCAAATAGTTTAAATCGGGTCCCTAATGTTGTTTTTCCATCTTTACAGAGGGGACCTGTGAGGGGAGGAAGAGCTGTGGAACCCTACATGGAAGAAGCTCATCTCGGCTTCGTCTGAAGCTCAATCTGCCGGCGGTCGGTCGTCAGACGGGACAGAAACACGAATGAGCTGCGAGAGCCTTCCGTTTATGGAGGACTCAAAATGACTTAAGTATAAATAAATAAATAAATGAATAAATATAGGAATACATGCTTAAATAAATGTATAAATAAATGTATAAATAAATAAATGCTTAAATAAATGTATGAATAAATAAATAATTACAGGAATGGATGAATATAAGTTATAAATCAACAGGACGTCATTAAATAAATATATTTCTACATTTCTGTATTTCTTCATTTATTTATTTCTCTATTCATGTGTCCACATGTATTTCTTCATTTATTTATGTGTGACATTTACCCATATATTCAAATGAGCTGGGGCGGTTCGAACCTCTATTTATTTATTTATTTATATTTAAGCATTTTACATTTATTTATAGATTTATTTATTTATTCATGCATTTATTTATTTATACTTAAGTCATTTTGAGTCCATCCACCGTTAATCGCCGCCATGAAGCCTCCACTTCAGGCTATCTGTGGACCAACAGGGCTGTAACAGCTGTGCCTCCTCCAGGATGCTTTGAAACACCAGAAAATGTTCATTTTTCTTCTTCTTGTTTTTAATCCACGACTATGTCGTGAACACGTCTGGCTTTTCTCACCAAGTAGCCATCAGGGTCCTGCTGTGCACAGAAGTGTTGATCTAGTCGCACACTTAATTGTTTCAGCCCACACTCTGCTTGACGCTGTCCAAGATGACTAAATGAAAAAAGCTGTGTGTGTGTTTAGAAAAAAAGAGTGTATGAATGGACCGTGCTCCATTTGTGAACTTTACTAATTATACTAAAAAAGCTGGCAACTCGGCAGGTGCCGATGGAAACCGTGCAGGTGAACAGTGGCTTAAGTGGTGGAATGCAGAGACAGAGAGAGAGAGAGAGAGAGAGAGAGAGAATAAAGCAGAGAGAGAGCTGATGAGCAGCTTCGGGGGGGGGGGGGTGCGACCGCTTTCACCACACTCCCAATTTGCAGCACATGCTCTCGCGGCGGCGCAATCCAAATGTTGGCAAAGACCCCTGGGTATTATCCTCTGAGGGGAAAAATAATGGTGATTATCATAAATTGTTCCCATCCAGGATCCAGAGTGTTCAGAGCGCCGCTCTCTCTCTCCTCCTCCTCCTCCTCCGGCCTGCTGAGAGCAGTTAGACGAGGGGGGGAGGGGAGAGGAGGGGGAGGAGGAGGGGTGTATGGCTATTAGCCTTCTGGTTGACCTCGCACCTGCTGTATGCCACATGACATGTAATACACATGCGCCCACATTCTGGCCAGGCAGAGCCTCTTAAAGTCCCGCCGCCACTCTGAATCTTTTTGTTTAGATAAGCAACCGGAACTTAGGAGTTAAAATTATTTGTTTTTTAAAAATGTGACGAAAAAAACAACCAGAGGGCCGTGGTTTTCGAGGCGCTCCTGGCTCCAAGACGGTCGCCATTGAGACGTAAAAAAAAAAAAAAATGCTTGTTACGCCGCCTCCCGGCCCTCGTAAAGAGAAACATCCAACCCTCCTCCGGGAGCTTTAGTCACGCGACCTGTTCGACATTACGAGATTCTCCGGAGGAACGTTTCACCCCCCCCCTCATCCCCCAGTACCTGAACACACCGGGGTCCTGTTGTGCACGGAGGAGCCGCTCACCGGCTTGCCGTCGCCGGTGACGCACCAGCAGTAGCCGGTCAGCGTGTGGCACTGGACCTGCGGACGCCAAGAGGATCGATCACAACGACGGCTTCGTGATACCGACGCCGTTACGGCTATTACATTCTTCTTTATTTATTTATTTTTATGGGTTGCTTTAACTGTGTTTTAATCGGTTCTATTTGTTTTTACTATCTGTGTGGCACTCTGAGATTCTTTGATGGAAGAATGCGATAAAAATGAAATGCATCATTATTATAACCGTCGCATTGAAAATGTGGACGGTAATGTTTTGATCGCCGTTTATTAGTATGCGTGAGTGTTATTCGCATAAGTCAAAAGGTATTAAACCGAATCGCATGAAATTTGGTTGGATGATTGGTTATTATCCAGGGACCATTTGATTAGATTTTGAGATCGATCGGGTCAAAGGTCAAGGTCATGAAAAGGTCAAAATCTTATTTATTTATTTTTTTTATCCAATTTTATAAAAAAAATTATACAATTTTTATCCAATTGGCATGCAACTAATGCCAAAATGTTCACTTGACATCAAGCTCCCCACACTCCCAAGCCAAGTACCAGAAAAGTGGCTGCGGCGGAGGTATGCGCTCTACCGAGTGCCCGTTCTAGTTGTTAGCTGTTAATACGTTTGATTTGGGGAACCAAATCGATTTTTGGTGGGATGATTGGTTATTATCTGGGGACCATTTGATAAGATTTTGGGATAAATCGGGTCAAAGGTCAAGGTCAAGGTCATGAAAAAGGTCAACATCTTCTTGAATCGCATGAAATTTGGTTGGATGATTGGTTATTATCCGGGGACCATTTGATTACATTTTGGGATCGATCGAGTCAAGGTCATGAAAAGGTCAAACTCTTCTTTTTACTATAGCAATTTGTATCCAATTGGCATGCAAGTAATGCAACAAAATTCATAATTCAATGCTCAATCTTGTGATATGCGAAGGTATGCGCTCTACCGAGTGCACGTTCTAGTTATTATTATTATAGCGAGCGAGTGTATTCCAAGAGATGGTGAAGAGCACGATAGAAGATCGATCTCTCGGGTGTTGGCGTGAAGGAGACGGTCCCAGAGGGCCTGTTGGGGGGGAAAGTGAAGCGATGGAGGGGAAAAGGGGGAAGACATCCACGGACAGACCTGAGCAAAGGTTCCATCCTCGTTGCATTCTGGGATGAACATGGCCTCCTGAGGCCTCCGGGCCTGCTCCAGAGCCTGGCTCCTCTCCACGCGGCACTTGGACTGACCCGCATCTGCAACAGATGAACAGGACAGCCGGACTCAGACACCGGGGACACACAGCGCCGATGTCGTGTATTTATTCATCCTCCTTCTGACGCGGCAACAACGCCTCGGAGGAGCCGCGACCTCGGTCCTTTTCTGATCGACGTGAAGGGAGAGTAGCGTTATTTATTCACTTGTTTTAAAAAAACGCTCGGTCCAAACCACAACGTCAGGGCCGAGGAGTGCGTCATGGGCTCTGAGCCGGTGTGTTTGGGAACGCCAGTGGAAACTCGCTCTCGGGGGGAGACGCACACGGAAGCGGCTGAAAGGTCAGAGCCTGAAGCTCACAGTCCCGTCCAACTTCTGTTTTCCATACACACACACACACACACACACACACACACTCACACACACACACACACACACACCTCCGTGTTCACAAACATTCTCCCTGGATGAATATTACTTTGGTTTTGCGTCTCTGGACCTGAAAGGAGACATATCGTCCTTTGCTGATGAAGTCACCGAAAAAAAAGGGAACGGACACGGTGACACACTTTTATAACCGTGGACTCTGTCTGCGAGCGCTTTAAGTCTGACTTTACAAACGAGGCTTATTGACCATCGCCTCGCCGGGAGAGAAAGAGCTAAATCGGTCCGATGTCCGACGGGAGATCTCAACAATTGTCACGACTCAAAAACAGGACTCAAAAGCGTGACTCCAAAACTCAGGTCAATCAAAAGGGTGTATTTTATTTTAACATAGAAAGTCCACAACAACTCAAAAAAAATAAGTACAACTTAAAGATGCTGCTGAGCAGGAAACTAAGATTGGCATTAGAAAAAACTGAAAATCACAGATATACTGGAAAAAAACACGATCAAAGTATAAACAAAATCACAACTATGTTGAAAACTGCAAACCTGTAACAGTTCAGATCCACACCTTCCTTTTTTATTAGTTGTTTTCATCCTGTCTCACTAACTATTAAGTCATTCCAGATCCTGCTTCCCATCTCCTCAGTCCAGCTCCCTTCACCTGCCTCTGGTCACCTCGTTAGTCCCTCATTACCTTCACCTGGTCCTCACGCCCGTCTCACCTGTTGCCCATCCCCTCGTTAGTCCCTCATTACCTTCACCTGGTCCTCACGCCCGTCTCACCTGTTGCCCCTCCCCTCGTTAGTCCCTCACTATTTAGCTCCCTCACTTCCACTTGTCCTCTGACAGATTGTTTTGTGTTGTTCTTGAAGCTCTCCAGCGTTACCAAGTGTATTTGTCTGTTTCGTTCCTGCCGGAACTTTGAGTAAAGTAAATTATTTTCCAGTTCCGTCTCCTGAGTCGTGCATTTGGGTCCACCCTAATACTCCCGTGACAAAACCAGGACAAAAAACTTTTACTTGGACCCCGTTTACATGATGGGAAAACGCATATATTTTCATACGTTTTGGCCTTTCATTTACACAAAAGCAGAGGTTTTATCCCGGAAAACGATCATTTCTAAAAAAACTCCGGCCAAAGTAAAGATTTCTGAAAACTCTTTTTGTGTTTGCGTGTGAACGAGGTCAAACAGAGTTTTAGGTTGTCAAACGTCACAGTGTGCGACTAAAGATGCTTCACGTCACGTGAGCGTCCTATGGGCGTATTTATGCGGGTTCATATAAACAAACTTTTTTGAAAACAACCTTGTGTGTACAACGTTATTTTTTTAAAAGGAGGGGCAGAAATATTTGTTTCTGTAAATACCGGCTATGTGTAAATGTGGCCTTGGACTAGACGGGCGAGGACGAGACAAGAGACGAGACACAGGTAGACACCGGCTTAAATACATGAGGACATGGGGAACAGGTGGACACAGTCAGGGGTGTTTCCACACTAACGAGGAAACACCGGGGCAGGAAATAAAGTTCCTGCAACGAGAGAGGACAGTTACTACAAAATAAAAGCGGACATCGAAAACAGGACTTAAACCTAAAACTTAACATAACCGGGTTCACACCACCAGGCTGTCCAACAGCTTCATCCACCAGGCTGACAGGAAGCTGAACTCTCTCCCCATCCTCCCACACACTCAACTGCTAGTTCAATTTATGTTGTCTATATGTTTACATGTTCTTTTACTATTTTGCACTTTATGTTGTCTATGCACTTAATGTTGTCTATATGTTGCACAATTCACTTTATGTTGCACAATTCAATTCACTTTATGTTGGACAGAAGAAAAACGTAATTTCAACCTTCTGTATGTTTGCACATATGAAAAATTGACAAATAAAACGGACTGACTTTTGACTTTGAAGACACAACAACAATCCATTTCAATACGTCTGAAATAACCAAACCTCAGGGTTCTTACACATTTTGACTGATGGATTTCCAAGACTTTTCCATGACTTTTCCATGACTTTAAACCACATTTCCATGACCAAACGGAAATCTCGGTATAAACATGAAAAATGTAGAAAATGTTGCGTATCGAGAGCGTACACCGGCTTATTTTTTAAGCGTCTTTCTTTAAAAAAACATTTTAATTATTTCAAACTCGGTGTAAATGAACATGTGATTAGAACACATTTCCATGACTTTTCCCAAACTTTTATGATTTAAGTTTTTTCCATGACTTTTCCAGGCCTGGAAATCACCATTTTCAAATTCCATGACTTTTCCAGGTTTTCCATGACTGTACGAACCCTGAAACCTCCCAAATGTTGTTTTTTGTATTGATTCATGTTGTGAGGAGAGTTTGATTGACTGCCGCACACAAACGACAGAACCCCAAACCTCTTTTATTTTCTGTAATGAGCCGTTTCTCGATGATCGGCGGCTAAACGATGAGCCGGCGGCTCTGCCTGTTGCAATCGGCGTAGCCGTGTGTGTGCCGTTTATCGAGCGTTCATCGGTCGCGTTTAATCTGAATCTCACGCACACCTCGATCACATCGATAGGCCTCCGCCAGGCGCTCACCGCGAACCGCCCGCCTCAATAAAGCCAGTTTCCCTTCAACGACACAGGACCAGGCCTGCTGCTGCTACCTCTCCTTTCCTTGGCACGGCGCAGACATTACGAAGCGAAGCCGCGTGTTCGTACACACAGGGAACGCATTTCACTCCAAAAATGGCTTTGGTGGGGAATGCTGTTTTCCTAATGGACAGCGGGGCTGAAAAAATGAGGAAAAAAACGAGCTGGGGGAGGAAATGCCAAGTCCCGACCTTGACTCCGGACCTATCAATCTCCGCTGTTGTCGAGTGGCTGGCATCCAGAGGCGGAGGAAGTGTGTGATCGCGGTCTGTAAAGACTTACACGCCTGCAGCCAGGCGGAAAACGAAAGACATCTTCGGTTCAGTTCCACTTTGGACATCTCCTCTTCTGCTCTACTTTCGTGTCTCGGTGTGCACTCAAAAGCTGCAGCGAATTTGGTCAGCAGTAAACCAGTGGTTTCTTTTTAAAGTCAACACTATCGCCTCAGGCTTTGAGTCTTTCTCTTACCATTTCCTTCACTCCATGTTTGTAGTCCTGTAAATTGAATCCATGCGTCGGTTCGCCGCCTCACCTTTGAGCTCCAGGTCTCTCGTCTCCGACGTGGCGGTGGGCGCCGGAGCCGCCGGAAGCTGATCGCTCTTCACCCAATTTTTACCTAAAACGCAGAAAAGTCACTTCAATCTTCGTGGAGTTACGACGGAAACTGGAAACTGTGTTGTGCATCAAAACAAGATGTCGTTACGTTTTAGGTTTTAGCCCTGTTTTCCATGTCCGCTTTTATTTTGTAATAACTGCCCTCTCTCGTTTTAGAAACTTTATTTCGTGCCCCGGTGTTTGCTCGTTAGTGTGATTGTCTGCTCCACCCTGATGGTGTCCACCTGTTCCCCGTGTCCTCATGTATTTAAGCCTCTACCTGTGTCTCGTGTCAGATCGTCTCGTCCCTTGTCTCGTCCTGATCCGTCTAGTCTAAATAAATGTTGTTCATGTTAGTTTTTAGTCGTGGTTTGCGGTTCCAGCATAGTTGTGATTTTTTTAATACCTTGATCGTCGTTTTTCTAAACCCCATCTTAGTTTCCTGCTCAGCAGCATCTTTAAGTTCTACTTTGTTTCTTTGGAGTTTTTGGGGACTTTCTATGTTTTAATAAACCCTTTTGATTGCCCTGAATTTTCGAGTCGTGCTCTTGGGACCTGTTTTTGAGTCGTGACACAAAATGATCAGTGTTGTAATCGATCATCCCCCCCTTAACGAAATCCTCTCTTCCATTCATCTCGGTCTATTTTATAAAAATCAGAAGACCAGCGGCCGCTGTAACCACAGCCGGTTTAGAAAACCCCTGTTTGTGCATTCATGGAAACTCCCGTGAGTAAGACCTCCGGTGGCAGCTGCTGACGAGAAGTGTGTGTGGGAATAAGACAAACACGAATGTGCCAACGTTAAACGCCCGAAGCCGCTGGTGACTCGGCGTGCGCCCCCGGCGGGCGGCTCTCCGTGGGCCCTCACCTCGGCAGCGGCCGCGATGCGCCAGCGTCAGCGCCTTGTCCCTGCAGCGCGCCCTCTGCAGCTCGCAGCCCGTCTCGTAGCTCCGGCCGTCCGAGCCGCACACCGGCTTCCCCTGCGTCCGAGAGCAGATGACCCCGCAGTGGCTGTCCCTGTCTCCGATCAGCCACTGCGGATGAGAAACACACGCCGTGATGTAGGACACTACCGTTCAAAAGTTTGGGGTCGTCCAGACAATTTCGTTTCTTCAATGAAAACTCACACTTTTATTTATTGAATGAATACAAGATTAATACAAAATATAGTCAAGACATTGACAAGGTTAGAAATAATGATTTTCATTGTAAATATTAATGTTGTTCTTCAGATTTGTGTCTCAAAGGAAGGCCAGTTTTAGAGCTTCTCTCACCAGCATAACTGTTTTCAGCTGCGCTCACATAAAAAGGGTTTCAATGTCAAGGAATAATCTGTTTGTGGAAAATGCAAAATAAAAAGTTATAAAATAAAAAAAGGGTTTCAAGGGGGTTCGAACCCTCTGCTCGTCTTCTAAGGCAACAACACAATGTACCACTAGAACATGGAGATGGGCCTCTACACACCTCTGTAGAGACTTCATTAAAAAACAGAGAATAGTCATTTACCATATTAACTATGTAGAGAGAGTATTTCTGATTAATTTAATGTCATTTTCATTGGAAAAAACTGTGCTTTTTTTTCTTTTTTCTAAGTGACCCCAATCTTTTGAACGGTATTGTATACGACATGTCTAACTCCCCCCTTCAGGTTACGACTGCAGAACATCGAGCGTTTCTTTTGCTCGTTTCGTGAAGAAAATGGTTTCTTTTTGTGCTCCTCGACGTTGTTTCTAGTTTCACTGTATGTGAACAAAGGCTGCATTCAGCTGCGTCTGAGCTCAGGCCAGACCGGCCTACAAATTGAACACATGGGTCACTTTCACATTCTGCCCAAAACATTTCTTTCCTTCTCGAAACGAGCCGCTGCCTTTCTTTGTTTAGGCTACTGTAATGAGGGTGTGAGCGGCTCTGCTCTTAAAGCTCAACCTGGAGGCGAGTTTATCTAATTGATCTCTGGCTGAAGACGGCTTGAACCGTGATTCAGTTTCAAGGGAGCCAAAGCCTCTGCCTCTCTCTCTCTCTCTCTCTCTCTCTCTCTCTCTCTCTCTCTCTCTCTCTCTCTCTCTCTCCAGGTCTTTACTCACAATCTATTAGTGAGTCCATTCTACTCTGCTGTTGTAAGGCGGCCTTCTCTCTCACAGCAGTAATGCCTCTCGGCTTTGCAGCGGCCTCTGTATATATATTACACATATATATATATATATATATATAAAAATATATTATATATATAAATATCTATCTATATATATATAATATATATATATATATATATATATATATAAATATATATATTTACGGTCTGAAGGATTTCAGTGGAGCACTAACGACAGAGAGAGAGAGAGAGAGAGAGAGAGAGAGAGAGAGAGAGAGAGAGAGAGAGAGAGAGAGAGAGAGAGACTTTGCAGCCAACTCAAATTGGCCCAATTGAACTAAATCAAACATCTTGATTAAATATTGATTCCTCTCACGTAGCGGTTAAACTCTGCGGCCGCTCAGACACCTGTTTCACAAAAGACCAAAACAACGAGTATTGAGCAATTCTCCAGCGTGTGAAAACTGTGTGAAAACTGTGTGAAAACCGTCCTCTGACGACGTTTATTTTGTTCACCCACGGCCTCTGAAGGCAATCAGCCCCGTGTTGGTTTGGGGGGTGAGATAAAACGCAGCCAGGAACACAAAAGGTCGAAGTTTCTACCCTTCGCTTGCCAGCTCCTATCGAGACAATCTTTTCTAAACGAACCGCGGGACGTGTGCAAGTGAGGAGCGTGCATGTGTGGAGCGTGCACGTGTGGAGCGTGCACGTGTGGAGCGTGCACATGCGGAGCGTGCACGTGTAGAGCGTGCGTATATACACGAGCACCACTTCCAATCTCCCTCCTCGACTGTATTTTGAATAACATCAAAACTTGTTGCCGGGAGACAGATTCGTTCTCCAAACATATCGCGGGCAATCGGACCAACCTGAAGAAAGTGTAGATGGTAACGAAGCCAAACCACTGATGTCATGTACAACTGGATCTCATATACAAATGTATCACCGGGAGTCTTTATCTCACATCCTCTAAACGCATTAACCGCATGCCAGCGCATTCTGGTTCTTACTCTATTTATGCCTTCCTGTCGGTCGTATTATTGTTATGATAGGTCTGACTGCTCCAGAAACCGTCACGGCCGTCCTGTCTGAGTCGGTCGAGGCTTCAACCCGTCTGCTCCGCGCCGGCTGCCAACAGCACCGCGCACTCAGGACCCACCAGAGCACCGATCAGCGGCCTCCTGCACCCA
>CM070093.1:3972500-3995000 GCA_036178185.1 Liparis tanakae
GGGAGCTTCTGAGGAACACGCGCTGCTCAAAATAACATTAACTCCCCAAACCAGGGGGGAGAAGCTCGGGTCACGCTCCCTCCCTGCAAAGTTTGACATCATCGTGCAAAAGAATCCCAGAGCACCCCTGGGGGATTATTCTCACTTCAACGGACGCCCGTTCTTTCATCTACAAGTAGAAGGACACGCCCCCGTTCGCTGTGAGGACACGGCATCCTCCTCTGCCCGGGAAGCAGAGAGACGAGGTCAAAGATGATCCGACGGTTCGGTACCGACGTCTCGACCGAGAAACGACGAGCACCGAGATTCATTCTCACATTTAACGAGCCAGATTTCCCCGACGGACACGTAGACACACTCACAAACACACGTCTCGGCCAGCAGCACGCTGAGCCGCGAGCTCTCTCTGTCCTCATGAAATCAGTGAAACGCAACCCCCATTGTGCAACAGTTACAGCATCAACAAAGTGGTCTCTTTTTTTCGTTTTCTTTTTACTGTCACTGGCAGCGAATCTCGGCAGTGGAAACAAGAAAACAAAAGATTCTGATCGGAATAGTTCTGTGTTGATCTGTGCTCGCTCAAAGGGCTTCCAGGGGGTGGAAAACAAGACGCAGCAAAGGTAGTAAATAAACAAACGTGTGGCTTACGTCTCCGACAGTAAATACGACAAAGTCAAATGTTCCAACTGGCTCGTTGTGCGTCGGGTATCGAGATGATTTCTGCGGACAGATTTTGTTTCATTATACAGGTTTACTCAGGCCACGCCCATCAGCCTTCATCAGCACCTCTGGTTCGTTTTTATCTCCAAATAACTAACGCAAATATCTTAATTTCTTAATGACACAAGAACATTATTCGAGAAATTTCAGAATGCTTTGGCATTTTTTCCTTAGTCAATTAAATGTTATTATTTTTGGACAGTTAACTCTTTTTATGATATGATATGATATTCCTTTATTCGCCCCACAGTGGGGACATTTCAAAAATCACAACAGCAGTGCACATCAGAGCATTAATAAAAATAATTATAAAACACAAAACTAAAAACTAAATACTAATACTAAATATACAGGGGGAAAAGAAGTAAAGTAAAGTAAAGTAAAGTGCTGAGTTTACCAGAATATATATATATATATATATATATATATATATATATATAATTTTTTAAGTGTTAACATATATACACATATATATGTATATATATATATATATATATATATATATATATATATATATATATGTATATATATATATATACTAAATAGCAGTATTTTGCTGCTATGTAACCCTGGAGGCAGAACACTTCAAATCCAGCTGCAATATGGTCGTTTTCATACGAAGCGATGGTCGGGGTCTAAGATTTCTCTCGTGGTTTTTAGTCAAACATCTCTAGTAAGAGAAGCCCGACACCCCCACTGTGTTCTCACATGACGGAGATCGGCTCTGTCTGTGTGTGTGTGTGTGTGTGTGTGTGTGTGTGTGTGTGTGTGAGAGAGAGAGAGAGAAAGAGAGAGAGAAGGTGTGTGCCAGCTCCACGCGTTGTGTGATGCGCTCATTATCCCCTTTGGGCACAACAACAACATCAAACAATGCAACCGCACCGACTCAAACGTACACCACTGGTCGTCTGGTGCCGCTCCGTGTCATTAATCAGCCTCTTTGGGCATTCGCTCACTACTCAACAAGTGGAGGAAAAGGAGAATAAGAGAGGAAACCAGCCAGTGAAAGTGGTCCACTGAAGTCCGGGCTAATTGTGCGCTGCTTTTTTTAACGGGCCACGGTAATCACTTGTGTCCGATAATTAGCATTTCTGTTCAGGACATCTATAAAGGGAATGCGATCCCTCATGTTGTTTCCATTAACGCACTTTCTTTAAGCGTGTTGTTAAAAAAAGGAATGTATGGAAAGCTGCTGCCTTCGTCTATTTGTTCAAAGTAACCCTTTAAAACCCAAAGAACACAAAGTCGCAGCATGTTGCTGAACAGTGTGTGTGCCGCTCGCTGCTCAGAACTTTAAAGTCTCTATTCCAGCATTTCTTTTATCCATCATGTCGGGTTTCAGCAAACTGAGCGTTATCCAACCTTTGCACACATTAAAGTGCCATCTGGGTTTTTTACAATTCATATAAGGAAATCATCAAAACATGAATACTAGTGGTTGACTTGACAGAAATATATATATTTTGAAGTATTGAAATCAGATTTTGCTTTTTAATACAACTAGATTAGATTAAACTTTATTGTCATTACATATGTACAAGTACAGAGAAGCGAAATGCAGTTTGGCATCCTATACTATAGTATCATAATAAATACAGGATATACAGATATAGTAGATAAAGCGCTCTACCAGAGGGCGGCTTAAAGCCTGACCTGCTACTATTTGTATAAGTTTTAGACAAAACAGTAGACAGATGAAATGAACATTTAAATAATGCGGAGATATAAAAATAAACTATCTGGGGGCCGCTAAACTAGTGCAAATATTCAGTGCATATTAATTTTAGAGTGCAACAAATGACATAAAGTGTCTACAGTGCAGATGGAGTGGTGTAATGAGGATCAGAGAGGGGTAGAGAGCGACTCATCATGTTCTTTTTCATATAGACTATCTGGCAATTTAAAAACCCATTGGCACGAGTTTCATCGATGAGTTTGACCGTTTTATATTCACTCTCTTTTTTTAGCTCCGTGTTTGGCCTCCTCCAGCTCCTGAGGCTAATATCTGACTCTTAAAGTCGTAAAAGCTCCACTATGTTCACCCGCTAGTTTCTGAGAGTTGCGTAAAGACGCGTTGGGTTTATCCCGACGAGCGTTATTCCAATACATCACACGTGGATTTGATTTATTGTTTACCTTCTCTCAAATTTAATGTCTCGCTGTGGTTATGAAATCCCGATGTCCTTTTCAGACGATGTTCAGGAGATCAAATCTGACGTAAATAAGAAGGGTGACTTCCTTATTTTTCTTTTTGAAGTGGTGTAAAGTTATCCAAATGAAAGTGGGAGTGGAGGAGCAGAGGGAGGTGTTCCTCCTTTTCGGAAATGACTCTAAATCTGATTAAGAGCATTCCTTGTTTGTCACTAATGCTCCATCCTGGCTACAGAACAGTCAGCTGTCTCTGCTGTGTGTGTGTGTGTGAGTGTTTCAATAGATGTTGCTTTCATTGCATACTTTGAATGAGACCACACACTCGCTCATATCAAAGGACTCGTGTGTGTGTGTGTGTGTGTGTGTGTGTGTGTGTGTGAGAGAGAAGAGGCTTATCTGCTGAGCTAGTTTGAGAGAGAAAAGGAAGTGTTTCTGCATCTCGATAATCTGAAGGATTACCGAGGAGATAGAAACTCTTTTAACGTGCAGCCTTCCTCTCAAACAAGAGCTGCCGCATGTCGCCAACACACCGTGTTTCCGTGAATGGGGCAGTTGTGTAAAAACAAAACGCACAACCCACAACTATCGGGAGCGTCTGGGAAGTCGCGATGATCCGTGCGTGAAGCTCTCTGTGCTGAAATCACAGAGCTGGACGTTGACTGCGTTTCATTACACTGATTAGAAAGACCCCGAAATTGAGCATGAAATGCGTTCGCTGATTACGCTGATTGTTTATGGTCGGAGGGGAATCGACATATGCAAGCAATTTGATTGGTCGCCGGTTGAGCGGATGAAAAGTGAGGGGGGAACCGAAAAGAGTGAGTTTCAGAGGGTGTCCCGGTTCAGAGTTGACATAGTGGAATCTGATTGGTCGAGTCTTTTTTAATAGTCCACAGATTGTAGATTTTAAAAAAAAACTTTACTCGTTGACATTTTTTTCTTCACGGTCTTTTTATCTGTCAAAACACATTAAATATAACGTTTGGTCCTAATTCCATTTTCTGCATTCCAGCAATCCACCGACGAGAAACGATGGGGAAATAAAGTCATTGAAGGGGAGAGGGAGACGTCTGATTTCAGAGAACTGCTCAGAAATCCAAAATATGTCAAGCTTCTGATGATGGTACGTTCCTATGTGATGTGAAATATTAATTTGCTATATATATTATAGGGTTGATTTGAATGTTTTTGGTGATCGGCCTCCGCTACATGTTCCCAAATCCAACACACTGTCTCTTTAAGACAGATTTATGCACAAGAAACAAGATTCCCGGAGGAAGAATGCATCATCTATTAAAAAAAGAGAAGTAAATGAGAACAGAAAAATCCCGCCTATGTATGCCGTTGTGTCCGTCTTCATGATGGTACGTTCCTATTTGATGAAAAATATTAATTTGCTGTAGATATTATAGGATTGATTTGAATGTTTTTGGTGATTGGCCTCCGCTACATGTTCCCAAATCCAACACACTGTGTCTTTAAGGCAGATTTATGCACAAGAAACAAGATTTCTGGAGGAAGAATGCGTCATCTATAAGAATTTAAAAAAAGTAAATGAGCAAAGAAAAATCACGCCTATGTATGCCGCTGTGTCCGTCTTCATGATGGTACGTTCCTATGTGATGTAAAATATTAATTTGCTGTAGATATTATAGGGTTGATTTGAATGTTTTTGGTGATTGGCCTCCGCTACATGTTCCCAAATCCAACACACTGTCTCTTTAAGACAGATTTACGCACAAGAAACAAGATTCCTGGAGGAAGAATGCATCATCTATTAAAAAAAAAGAAAAGTAAATGAGAACAGAAAAATCCCGCCTATGTATGCGGTTGTGTCCGTCTTCATAATCGCACCACCAGACTACAAAGAGCCCCAAACCACAAAGCTTGTCACCAATACCAGTTTTTAGGGATTTGGCCTCTAATCAGAACCGGCTGCTGAGCAGAAAGTTTGAATCTGAATATTTCACGAGTCTTCACAGAAGACGTTGATGCCAAACTATGAACTTATCGCTTTGCCAAGAATGTTTTTCCCCCCATAAAGACTAAATGAGGAAATGCGTCCTGCACATCTGCGTGATGATGGCCAACAGCTCTTCCTCTGTGCAGCTCAGCGCTCTGATTGTTCAGGGACAGACGTCTCACTCTGTCCCATTTCGGAGGTCTATTTGATGCAGGTAACACTTCCACTAGAAATAGAGGTATCCTTCTACTTAATGCTCCAATTAAATAGCAATATTAACTTTATTATTTACCTTCTACATGCATGCATAAGGAAAATATTCAGACGCCTTGAAAATGTTCACTCTTTGTTTCATTGCAGACATTTGCTAAAATCTAAAAAGTTCATTTTATTTCACAGCACACCATCTTGACAGAAAAAAACTGCTAATTTAAAACTGCTAAAAACTGCTAATTTATTTAAAAAAGAAAAACTCTTTTTTTCTGTCTAGAATCTAGATGGTGTGTCAAGCGAACATTAATGAGAAATAAAATGAACTTTTTTGATTTTAGCAAATGGCTGCAATGAAACAAAAAGTGAGAAATGTCAAGGGGTCTGAATGCTTTCCGTACCCACTGTAAATATACAATCTCTGACCTTCTACAGCCTCCGTACTAAAGCTAAATAACAACAAAAAAGGCACAACTGGATACTTTCTCATTGCACCTCAACTAAAACAAAAAAGTCAACACATTGTATCTATTTATTTAAACACAGACATTTCTGTTCATTGTTTTTCTATTTGCCTTGGCACTACCCGCTTACTCTCAATCTGCTTCATCTTCAGTTCCTGATTTCCTCCTTTCCCCGAATGTCTATTGACATAACAGATGTGAACTCTGTGCTCTTGCGGTTTTCTTTTTAAGTATCAGAGAAAACTGAAGTTATATGAGCGGCGCTTTTCTGCCATTTTTTTCTCTTGTATGGTTTCTCCACTTCATTGAAAAATAATGAGTGTAGAAATTCTCTAGTTATGTATGTCACACCACAATGATCATTATTTGTGTGTGTGTGTGTGTGTGGGGGGGGGTCTTTTAAATATCAAAAAGCCTGTTATTATATCTGCTGTTTATATTAAGTTTTCTCTCACTTAAAAAAAAAAATCCTGTTTCTGACTCCCATTCCTTTGAGCACAGTCAGCATAATTAAGCCATTGGCTGAACACACAGGCACCTGCACTAATATGCCGCATGCATCAACACACACACACACACACACACACACACACACACACACCACTCACACCTGCACTGTGATCTAGCTCACACCAATAAAAAGGCTTTCCTGCTTAAGAACTGGGGCTGTACTTTCCCGAGCTGCCGGTATGTACTCTTGGCTGCGTCGGCGCTCATTTGTTTGTGACTTTACGAGTCTTCGCTGATGCCGTCACCGAGGCACGAGGCTCGATGCCTCATCGCAGCGCGGCCACGCCGCTAACAGGTTCATTTGATGAGGGGGATTAAGGATGCACGGGGGGGAAAGACTTTGCCCCGTCTTACACTTAGAGGGATCATTCCCACTGATAATAACAACAAGATCTGCAATGAGATGTGAACTTTAATCATTTTAGACTGTAAAAAAGAAAACAGCTAAATTTAGCACAACGTTTTTCTCAGTGAGATTATAACGCTGTTCTCTATACGGCCACCATTATGCCCTTAAATTAGACTAAATAACTAATGTGACTTTGTCTCTGCAGTATATGCATCCTTAACTATCATCGTCCATCCTTATCATCGGAGCGACACACACACACACACACACACACACACGCACAAAAAAGACGTAAGACTTTCTGAGCTGCGCTAACAACGAAGATCACAAAGGTCCCGATGGCTCGTCTGGAGCTGTTGGACGTTTGCCCTTCCTGCGTCATCGGGCCTCCGGGGAAACGGGGAAGGAGCGCTGCTGTGCGGGGAAGTTAGCTCAGGCTCTCGCCCCCCGGTACCAACGGGGAAAGTGGAGGGGGGGGGTGTGTGTGAGTTGTGGTGTTACGACAGTCGTGAGCAATGCTGCAAGTATCTGCTGCGGTGTGTGAGTGCGTGTGGGTGTGTGTGTGGGTGGGTGGGTGGGTGGGTGGGTGGGGGGCAGTGGGACTGGTTTGAACCAGCAGGAGGATGAAGGGGATGTGGAGAGAGTGTTTTATGTGGATAAAGTTGACAGAGATGCTCCGATTGGAAACAAATCTGCACTTTCTTTAGACATTCTTTTAAAAGGTTTCTCTCTAAAGAGTGTGTTTGTTTGTTTTTCAAGGGGGTACAAAGCAGCCTTATTTTTAAATTGACGTCAACCTCTATTTTGTTTTTTTTCCCAGTGGTTTTGAAAAGTTTCTTGGCCCGAAAAATCAAGCCTGAAATCCTTTTCGCTAAAAATCAAACGGAAAGAGGTTTTGGGAAATGTCCGTTGGGATAGATTCCCAATCACATAATCTGATGGGCTACTTTTCTTCTGATTCCCTGAACATCCGAGCACAAAGATGTGTCACCTGAATCAGACTCGAGGCAGCAAACTCAAACTCACTCTAATGAGCGTGAAAGCAGTCGCTCCACTCTGATTATTTAAATGAGTTGGGCAGCAGGAAAACAATTATCCAGAGATTAAGAAAAGTATAATTCACTGAGACTCTACACTGCGTCTTGTGCAGGAAGGGAGGGGCTTAAAGACATTGTGAAATAGTTCCAATATGTGAGTATCTTCACTCCATTACCGCACATATCACACTGCCTCTGAACTGACACAATGCTGCTCTCCATCACTTGTTTCCCTCTCTGTCGGGTCAGTAACACAGAGATGCATTTAAAAGAAACACTGAAACAAAATGGGAACAAATAAAGCTGTGTGTGTGTGAGAGAGAGATAGAGAGATGGAAGGACCCGACGATGACAAAGATCTGTGCTAGAAAAGTAAGGATATGAGTGTGGATGCTGCGGGGAACAACATGCAGGTGCATATTGTTCTTAACTGAGTTGTACACTCTGATTTCAGTGCTTTAAACAGAGAGATCAGGATTAGTTTGTTCCTCTAATGACCAAACGAGAGAACAAGTCTCCAAATTGAAGTAATCAACAGCCAAAAATGTTGTTTTCTGGCAGAGTGAGGCAGCTTATGAATAATTAAGAATGTATTCCTGAAATGAATTCAAAAGAATAGGTCTTGAATGTTGGTTAAAAAGCTGCATTGTAATCAATATTTATCATTTGTACTGTATTGCCGCAGCAGGCTTTTATTTACCTGACAAGATCATCATCAAAACATGGAGTTTAATAAATAATAATCCTAGTCAGTTTGAAAAAATACCTTGAGTTGCTGACTATAGGTTACTGTGGGGCTCTTTTCTTCACCTTCTCTGCACAGAAACGCAGTGATGAATAGTCCCACGTGACTAACACAATTATTATAATAATAATAACATGCATATGTTTACTTCTATAGAAGAATATCTCGCAGCAACATTGGATTTTAAACATCTGCGGTTTGCCTGATTTCCAGTGAATTTAACAAAGCGGTTCATTATGCAGTCTAAAAGAAAATGTTTAAAGAATAAAATCTGGAATGCACGAGTTTGAATATTTTCCGTGGAAGGTCAAACTGATCAACTTTACACGTTATATTGACATGCTATGAAAGTTGTCTCACTTCTTATTCCGGCATGCCCCCTTTTCAATCCGACGGGTATAAACACACATAGACACACAGAAGGTGAAAGAGAGACACTCGGGGATGAACTCACCCGCGAGCCGGGCTTCTGCGCGCAGACCTGCGGCAGGTAGCAGATCAGGGGCGCGATCGCGCGACACAGGGTGAAGAGCAGCACACGTGACAACAACATAGTTGATGGTCGGCGGGTAGTCTGTGTGTGTGTGTGTGTGTGTCCGTCTGCCACGCCGATGATCAACAGGTCCAAATAAGAAGAACAACGCTCTCCTTCTAGACGTTTCTCCCTCGCGTGAACTTCAACAATACCGCATCACGTAGTGCCGCGCGTGCGATGTGAAGTCATGACGCGGCGGCGACCATCGCGGACCAGGTTGTCTTCTTTCTTTTTGTTGGGGGGTCTTCTTTTCTTTTTGTATCCACTCGCGGGGAGGATCAGCTGTTCGTGGCGGACTGCTCCCGCAGGTTGAAGTCGCGCTCGCATCCATTGCGGTTTCATTTAAAACGCGGAGGCGGGCGAAGCGGCGGCCGACCGACGCTCGCGGCGGACCAATAGCGGCGAAGGGGCGGGGTCGACAAGCCACGCCCACCTTTTTTTGTATAAACCGGTCCAAGATGAACTCCGCCGGAGGAGAAAAGGCTGCAGCTGCGGAGACACTCAGTGTATTACCGTCAGTCTTTGAGAAAAGCAACAATGGCCGAGCGACTGTGGAGTCAAAG
Source organism: Liparis tanakae (assembly GCA_036178185.1). Taxonomy (NCBI): domain Eukaryota; kingdom Metazoa; phylum Chordata; class Actinopteri; order Perciformes; family Liparidae; genus Liparis; species Liparis tanakae. The sequence continues at coordinate 3,981,748 of CM070093.1, forward strand.
CTGAGGCTCTCGTCCCCATTCAGGGACGCATAATGCTCGATAATAGCCGAGTATCCTGCTGCCGTGACATTTAGCCTGTGTACTTGGGTTACAATGGAAAACATCTATTGAGAAAAGTCAATAGCTGTCACAAGCACCGCAGGGAGTGTGTGTGTGCGTCTGCATGTGTGTGTGTGTGTGTGTGTGTGTGTGTGTGTGTGTGTGTGTGTGTGTGTGTGTGAGAGAGAGAGAGTGAGAGTGTGAGAGAATTGGCACTTTTTGTGACACTTAATCCCCAATTATAGTCCATGACGTAACTTGTTTTATAGAGTAAACCTCATTGTTTGGAAGAGCCCAGTGGCTGATCGCTATTAAAAGAAAGCGGCGGTAATATATAATAACAGTGTAAATATAATGCTCAATATAACTGTACATAACAAATGTGTTTTCAGATTTAAAATGCCAAAATAAAGAAGCACTTCTTGGCCCTTCTAGGTATACTTATACAATTTAAAGTAACCCAGGACAACCGCTCCAAAACCAATACTTTTGACGTAGTATTCAGTTTCTGTGAAACTTTCCGAGAGTTTATATTATAATACAATGTGAGCTCTGAGATGGTAGTTAGTGGTGTGATGTTTATTAGACTCCAGCAACCTTTCTCAATATAAAGCAGTCCAGTTTAACTCCAGAGTAAACGACAAACTCAACCCAAAAACACATAAAGTCCTATATGTTCTACATCTCTGACGAAAAACAAACAGAATTTAAGGCTCAGCTGGTGTATTGGATTATATTTTACAGAAGTACCTAATAAAGTGTCCGCTGAGTGTTTATTAGAAAACAAAAAATGCATGCAGATACATCTAAATTAATCAAATGAATACATTTACAACATGTGTTTGTACTTAATTTTGAGTTCTTTCATTTCATGCTGAATTTAAGGGTATTTCAACCTTTGAATCCACAAAATGATTCTACTTTCCAGTTGGATTCCAGATTGTACACGTCAATTACTGAGGATCTATACTTTAGTATTACACTAACCAATATCATTTAAAAAAGTTTAAAACAATTACATTGTAATTGCACATTAAATGTATCAGTACAAATCATTATTATCCAATAAGCTGTCATTCGTAAAATACACTTTTAAATTAATTTAGTTACTTCATGTTTACTTTAATAATAACTCGTTCCACTTTTACTGAAGGGACATTTTTAGATTTTTTAACTTTTAATTGAAATTGAGTATTTTTATATTGCAGTACTGGTAAATGATCTGGATGCTTCTCCACCGCTGATCATCTCCACTTTATAGTCACTCTGCAAACTCTCAGATGTTTGCTCTGCACTTCTCTCTCTCTCTCTCTCTCTCTCTCTCTGTAGCTCTCTCTCTCTCTTTTTCTCCATCTTTTCTCTTTCAGATAAGTTGTGAGGCCCATTGAGAGCGAGTTTAAAGGAGAAGAGACCGAAGAGGGCGAGCGAGGGAAGCCGAGTGCTGAGTGCAGGTGTCCGGCTCCAACCCACAGAAACGGGGCTTTTAAGAGCTGAAAAGGGCCATCCGGTCACCCTTTGCTGGAATGGGCAACCCCCCCCCCCCCACCACCCTCCCCCCATCCCCCTCAAATCCCCTTCCCTCAGTCTTTGTCCCTATAGATATTTTTTAATTGTTGCCGATGACAGTTCAGCGGCTTTTTGAGTGCCTCAGTGAAGAACCTTGTAATTAGAGCTATTGAGCTGCTGGAATTGGCACAATTAGGGTCAGCATTAACGATTCCCGTGAGCGCCGGGCGGTTTTCAGCAAAGGGCTATTTTCTCTCTCCGAGAGGATGGAGAGAATTTGTGAAGAGGGTCAGGCCAAATGCGAGGCAAGAAAAAAAGAAGGTTGGACATAAAGGAGAGGAATGAAATGGAGGCCTAAAGGAACGGGGGACGGGGAATTCATCCGGACTCTTCTTCATCGGACCACCGCGGGGGACTCTGCAGAGCGCCCGTTAGTGGTATCGTTATCAGAGCCGGGAGAGGCTGGACGGGGGCCTTCATCTTCCCCTCTTCTTCCTCTCTGCCAGCCGGTCCACTGCTGAGAAATGCTGTGGGAGGTGAGGATGAGGAGTATAGAGGAGGAGGGGAGGAGGGGGAGACAGGAGTGTCTCTTGGAATGTTAACGAGATCAGTTTATATCTGCTCTTCCCTCTCTCGCTCTCCCCCCCCCTCCTCCCCCCAACAAAGAAGACAAGGTTTTCTGGGGTGTAAAGCTGTTGCAGGGAAAGCTCGACACTTTAATTCTGTTGTCGTTTGGCCGAGCATGAAAGAAAACCTCTGACAACAAAAAACTCAAAAAAGCGGAATGAATGGGCACGCTGAAAGAAAATGTATTTCCCAATTACTGCAGTGACCCCCCCCCCCCCCCCCCCCCCCCCGGCTTACACCAACTACATACGCTCGAAAATTAGCAGGTGTCTGTAGTGTAGACACAGAGCCCACCCAGAGATCTGGGGGGGGGGGGGGGGCACAGATGTTCAACCGTGATGATCACATGTACAAAAAGGCACACACACACACACACACACACACACACACAGACAGAGTTTGTAGTTTGATGAATGTTTTGGGGTGAAAGTTCTAACTTGCTCGTCTCATTATATTTTACAGTTGTTCACAGTTTTTTATACGACGAGAACAAAAACGCTTTCAAAAGTAAACGCTTGTATACGTTCACATTTAGTTTCCGTCGCTTCTCGTTGATTCATTTTACAATTCAATCGTTTAATCGTGTTTATATATCGCCTGCTGCACTTTGTGGACGGAAGAAGTACGACACATGTCGTAGTACTTGTACAGCAGTGTGTGGTCACACAGGATTACAATGCAACTCACAGGATAGTTATCCATTAATTTATCACACTTTGAGATCACAGCAAATACTTCTACTGGTCAAGATACTACATTACTTAAAAAGTCAGATTTTCAAAATTGTCCTTTATGTGTTAACCGTTATTACTACTTGTTAGTACTGCATACACATACTTCTTATGGCCACCGGAGCCGTTCCCTATAAGTACTTTCCATGTTGGGAGACTCAATTTCATTCATTTGAGACCTTAAGCAAATTTTAAAACAAATAGTTTTACATGCAAAATACGTTGTTTATTGAGCTACTAAGTGTTTTCACACATTCCAATTACACTACCTACATACACACACTTTGCATTTTGCACACTCTGTCTATATTTAATTTAATTTTGTATTTTATATTTTACTTGTATACATCTATATCTTTCATCCCTGTTTTTTTTATATTTTATATTTTATTCTCGTGTGTTTAGTTTATTTATTTATTGCCGCTACTGTGATGACACATTTCCCTTTGGGGATTAATAAAGTATATAGCTATCTATCTATCTATCTCCAGCTTCTACTGTGATGGAATTTTATGAATTTAATGCATCATTAATCCAGGAGTATAATCTGAATAATAGCCCTGTGAAAGGAGCCCTATAGTGAAGTTAATGTTGTCAAACACGAGTTCTGAATGAAGTCCAGACGGACCGAGGGACGGGTGGGTGGCGTGCTGTGGAAACACCGGAGGTCAGACGGAAAGCTCTCTCCTTTTTAAAGCGTCATCTGGATTTCATTTAATAAATTCCTCATATTTTACATTTACTGGCCGCAATTTTCATGAGCTCCTGAAAACGAGGAGCCCGAAGACACAGCCCTCGGCTGGCCCACAGTCCTGGACACCGGCAACCTGGCCTCTTATTACCCTCTTCAAACACACACACACACACACACACACTCACACACACTGACGTAGCAGCATGCCTAGTGACGGAAAACGCACGGTAAACAAATAAATAAGCCCACAAAGCCAAATTATCTGTGACATTAATCAGAGATGTGAGGGATTATTTGAGCAGAGAGAGAATGAAAGAGAAAATGTCAACAGGGTGTGAAAAGGGCCATTGAGTCTGGCCTCGGGTGTCCCGCACCTGCGCCGTCTATTCACCCCGCTGTTTACACACTGTCATCCACAATTAATACCAGAGGGGTCGGGGCCGCCGGCCTCCGCGGGGCCAGACCCTCCAGAGCCCTTATGGGCGCCTAATTGAGCATAGCGCTCTGTAGCGCTCTGTAGCGCTCTGTAGCGCTCTTCTGATTGAATTAACAGCTCCGGCCCGGAGACCTTTCCCCTTCCATGAGGGGGGGGGGGGGGGGGGGGGCTGTTACACACCCCGCATGGGACCCCGGTACCCACAGAGGGCTCTGGAGGGCGGGGGTGGTGTGTGGGTGGGTGTCTGTGGGTGTGTGGGTGTGTGTGTGTGTGTGTTAGTTAGTGTGTGTGTGTGTGTGTGTGTGTGTGCGTGTGTGTTAGTGTGTATGTTAGTATGTGTATGTGTGTGTGTTAGTGTGTATGTATGTGTGTCTGTGGGCGTGTGTGTCTGTGTGTGCGTGTGTGTGTTTGTGTGTGTGTTTGTGTGTGTTAGTGTGTGTATGTGTGTGTGTCTGTGTGTGTGTGTGTGTGTGTGGGTGTCTCTATGTGTGTGTGTGTGTGTGTGTGTGTTAGTTAGTGTGGGTGTGTGTGCGTGTGTGTGTCTGTGTGTGCGTGTGTGTGTGTCTGTGTGTGAGTGTGGGTGTGTTTGTGTGTGTTAGTGTGTGTGTCTGTGTGTGTGTCTGTGTGTGTGTGTGTGTCTGTGTGTGTGTGTGTGTGTGTGTGTGTGTGGGTGTCTGTGTGTGTGCGTGTGTGTGTGTGTGTTAGTGTGTACGTGTGTGTGTCTGTGTGCGTGTGTGTGTGTGTGTCTGTGTGTGTGTGTTAGTGTGTGTGGGTGTCTCTGTGTGTGTGTGTGTGTGTGTGTGTGTGTGTGTGTCTGTGTGTGTGTGTGTGTGTGTGTGTGTGTGTGTGTGTGTGTGTGTGTGTGTGTGTGTGTGTGTGTGTCTGTGTGTGTGTGTGTGTGTGTGTGTGTGTGTGTGTGTGTGTGTGTGTGTGTGTCTGTGTGTGTGTGTGTGTGTGTGTGTGTGTGTGTGTGTGTGTGTGTGTGTGTGTGTGTGTGTGTGTGTGTGTGTGTGTGTGTGTGTGTGTGTGTGTGTGTGTGTGTGTGTGTGTGTGGCTGGAGAAAGCGTGGGGTCAAAAGGGGCGAGTTGTTGGAGCTGTCCAGGAACGTGTCCTTCTCTCTGTTTGCAGACCGGCTGGACGTGAGAACCGGGGGCAGCCAGAGGTCTCGCTCTTCACAGGACCGGAGAGAGAAAAGACGAGGTCGTCCAGAACGCCGCCGTGTTCATCCGGTACCGCCGACCCGCTCGCATTCAGTACCGGGGTGAGGCCTTCTGCTGCTCGCGGTCGTACGGTAACGCCGTATCTGATTGGTCCGTAGTTTCCTGGGAAGATTCTTAAAAGGAACTTTTCTCATTTTGAAGCAGTTGTATGTGTCGATATGGATATATATATATATATATATATATATATATATATATATATATATATATATATATATATATTAAGAATGGAATTTGTAATTTTCTTCCAATTAATTAACATTGATTAATTGCTTGTGTAACCTAGAATCAGGGCTCAGTGGGAGAGTTGGAAAATGTATAATAAAAACATTTACTGATAATACAATATTCTGTTTTGTTCAAATAATCAATATATTTATATATATATATATATATATATATATATATATATATATATATATATATATATATATATATATATATATATATTTATATCAACACATGACCAAAGACTTGAAAAATTTATTTTGTGGCAGGATGGGAAAGCCGTTACATAAAAATAAGAGTACACAATATGAGAAAACTTCACTTGTATCATAGTTTTACAAACAATTGTTAAAAATCAATTAATTCTCAGGATATAAAGACAATAAATGTAGAATTGATTAAAACAAACTTGCAGCTGTTCTCTTGCTCTGGTTTGGTCGAAACCTAAATAAATACTCTCATATTAGAAGTAATATATATATATATATATATATATATATATATATATATATATATATATATATATAATATTCACATGAATCAGTTTGCTAATGTAAATAGTGTCATGCAGTAGTCTGACCCTGCAGGTGCATCATCACGACATCGTCAGAAGAGCATCGTTCACTCGAACACCCCTCCGGCGTCCTCTTGGCGCGATCCGCTACACTGGTAGTAGAATATAATAATGTGGAACATCAGTAGGCTTCTACAGGCGGAGCCCGACCGTACCCGCTCCTTTTCCAGGTCTGTAAAAGAGTTTTCCGTGTCTTTACTAGAACACACGCGGAGCTGAACGTCAGATCCGCCTCATGGAGGGAAATGAAACGGGTGAATTCATCTCTATTTACTGACTGACTCATTGCCTATTTTCAATAAAATATAAATCATTGTGGTCACAGTCGTGTTTCTAACATAGTAAACTAAAAGTTAAGTAGACTGTTAACGTGTTAGTTTAATCACAGTTTACTCTTTAATGTGTTGTTTGCTGCAGCATCATGGTCGACAATAAGCTGAGTGGGATATGTCATTTAAAGCATTTATAATTTAACTTAAAATATATATTGGATGTGTATATAATTTACGTTTCATTTTATAGTACTATAAATAACTATAATGTCAAATAAACTGCACATTTGTCTTTAAAGGGTACTCGGGGTCCTGAGTGCCACGCATCAAGCCCCTGTTCACATGTTCTACCTCAAGATATTATCTATATATATATATATATATATATATATATATATATATATATATTTTTTTTTTTTTTTAAATCTAGATATATATATTTTATTTTATTTTATATCTAGATATATATATTTTATTTTATTTGACAGTGCTGTATTACATATATGTTGTGTATATATACATAAATATTTTATTTTATTTTATATTTCACTTTGCACACTTTACTTTATGCACAGTCACTTTCTTTCTTTCTTATACTTATATTTTATTGTGTTTAGTTTTTATCGGTGCTGCTACTGTTGTCAACAAATTTCCCCTTGGGGATTAATAAAGTATATTTCTATTCTTCTATTCTTTCTAAGATGTGCTCCTACTCAGAAGCTTTTGGCCCCTTTGAGTCCAGCTTCCCACTTCTAAACCATCAAAACCATCTAAACCATCTAAACCATCTAAACCATCACCGAGGCCCCGTCGGGCCCCGTGGTCTCCATGACTGCACAGAGCCGCTCACCTCTCCGTGAACCTTCGGAGGTGGGGAGCGTGCCCTGCCAAAAACAAAAACACCCCGAATGTTCTGCCGAGCGTACCCCCGCAGCACTGAACTGTGCAGCATCCCCCCCCCTCTCCCCCCCTCCCCCCCTCCCCCCCGCGGCCCCCGGTTAACAAGCCAGCCAGCACGTTCCCTGTTGTCGCTTGTTACCCCGCTCTCCTCCTGACGCGGCTCTCGCGGGGGCGGGGCCAATTAAAGCCGCACTGCTCCCCCCCCCCGGGTCAGGAGTTTAGTGGGTCATCATCACTCTGAGTTATCTAATCCTGATTCGACTGCTCCACCTGGACCGGCCCGCCTCCGTCAATACACTACGTCCATTCATGTGGCGGTGGGGTAAAGAAAAGGGTCAAGGGTCAAAGGTCACGACCACTCGTAGTACCGGTTAGAACAGTGGTTCTCAACCTTTTTTCAGTGATGTACCCCCCCGTGAAATACTTTTTTCAGCCAAGTAGAATTTTTGAATGGATACTAATCTCACCAGGGATACGCGGACCCCCATTTGAAAACCACTGGGGTAGAACAATAGGTGTATAAGTACTGCTACTACCTAGTATTGCTAATAATAGTTGCAGTAGAAGCTGTACTGTAGTTGTGGAAGTGGGTGTTTATTTAAAGTTTAAACCCTCAAACAGTTGCCATGGTTGCACGAGTGTACCAGTGATAATGGGAACTAGTTGTCGTGGCACTTATAGTGTTAATTACGTAGCAGCATCTAAAAGGAGTGTCTTTTTTAACATCGCTGTTCCTTTCTGAATATCTTTTCTCTCTCTCTACAAATAGATCTCCATCTCAACGAGTAGAGTGCCCTCAGTAGAGCCCCGGTGTCCGCCAGGTGTTCCTGCTCCACCCGCCGATGGAGCGCCGCGCTGAACGGATTCAATCGACCCGTTTAGAGCCGCGAGCGAATCGGGCCTCGACGTTTTTAAACCGACGCCGTTCCCTCCGCCGACTTCTTAACGGACGCGTCGGAGCACCGGCTCGACCCGCGGAGGTGAATTCTTCACAACCAGCTCGGTTGTCGCTGCCCCGTCCGTGACCCTGACCTTTGACCTCAATTAAGTAGCACGACACATGTCTCTGGGCACTTTTTCTTTTCATTAAAGGAGTGATTGTTCTTTCCAGTTAATTCTTGAGGTGTTAGGCCTCTGGAGGAGGAGTCTTGTATCCTTAAATTGTATGAACAACTAACGTTTGAGTTTGTGGCTTTTAGTTATTTAGAGAATCAGAGTGCTTCAATAGGAAATATAAACAGTATTTAGACTTTTAGAAATTGGCTTGTGGGGACTGCTGTATGAATAGATGATGACCGAACTTGTGAAAACAGTGTTTCTTTATATTTTGTTAGTGACATCATTTAAACAGGCGTCAAACTACACAGACACGCAAATTATAGAGACATTAACACAAAGTGTATGAAACTTATGATTTACATCTGTGTTAATAAATGATTTCATGAATAGTTTTTGCTAGTGGGATTATTGTAAGTGTTTCTTAGTGGCTCTTATTCATGAGAATCACTGGGACTAGAGCAATGTGCAGGTACTGTATGTCCGAGAGCAGAGAATCACATGAATACATAATGAATTAATACATAATAATAGGAATAGTAATCTAAACTAATAAGTTTGGCGAGTAAGTGAAATAGAAACTCAGGAATATTAATGTATAATATGCGTCAATAAGAGTTACAGTTTTAAGCAGATTTGTGTTAATAATGTATGGTATTTGTCAAAAACTACCTGGTAATGTGTTTTAGGCAACAACAGTGTAGTTTAAATGACAGTAAAAGTAACAGTAGTAATAGTAATAGTTATAGTAATATACAAAGTACACATGAATGGGTCTGTAATAATCATCTCATGATACTAAAAATAATTTTAAAACACTCGCAAGTTGTTTTTTCTTTCAGAAACACAAGTACTTTTACTCTTGAATTTAGCTGATACAGCTTAGATATGAGTATAATAATACATATAAGTAATATAACAATGCTAATACAGATATTTTGATTCCTTTTTATGTCTTATTTTTTCCATAAGTAAAGGATCTGAAAATGTATTAAACTAAAATGATGCTGACCCTCCTTTGTCTGCAGAGGAACTTGCGGCGTGCGTGTATTTACTATAGGACAGCGCCCTCTAGCGGCGGCCACGTGTTACTACAGCATATGTTCCTACGCTGAAGCAGGATGGCAGATGGCAGCCGCTACGCGAGGGGACGCGACCTCTCATCCAGCAGGCTGCACAGATTACACATCTATTTATAGACGGCTTCGACTTTCATGTCATAGATGTTACTCGTATTTGTATATTGCTTGCAATTCCAATCTTAAAGCGGTGAATAATCTGAGAATCTGAATAACATTATCATTAAAACCCGTGCCTCCTCCTACAGATGCATACATAAACATTTTTTTAAAAGCCGGCCTATAAGGAGGAACTATGCTCGAGGCTATCACACACAACCAATGCGTGTCGTCCGAGTCGAGGCGCGCTTGGTTCTCTGCAGCGTGCACACCGTATTGTGTGACGTGTAGGTAGCATGTCAGTCGGAGGGGGGCGGAGCTAGAGGAGGCTGAGCCGGAGGGATGCTGCCGGAGAGCAGGTGGACACCGCGGATGTTTACGGGGATGCACTTTGCCGAAGGAGGACCAGAGGAGGCTGCAGCTCGGGGGATCTTTTCGTAAACGTTTTTTAGTTTTTAACAACAACAACAAATCAGATCCCCCCCCCCTCTCTCTCTCTCTCTCTCTCTCTCTCTCTCTCTCTCTCTCTCCCCGCCCCCCATCGCTGCTCTGCGGGGGCTGACGGGCTGTGAAGCGCTCCCTCCCTCCCTCCCTCCCTCCCTCCCTCCCTCCCTCCCTCCCTCCCTCCCTCTCTCCGTCTGTCCGTCCGTCCGTCCTGCGTCGTGTCGCTGGAGGTGGCGACGATGTGAAGCTCCATCGGTGGGTCGACGGGCCGCAGCCGGATACTATGCGGGGACCGAGGGCCTCTGCACGGATTACAGGGGAGCGGAGCACCGGTCTACAAGAGCTTCTGCACACTGGCAGGTCGGTGGGTGTTTCTGTGCTTCTGTGGTGCAACCGAACCCCAGAGGAATGTAGTGACATGTTGTCCTGGAACTGCAGCTAAACATGTCTTTAAAAAAAACAATATTTATATAATTATAATAATTTGACACGGAGTGTTTTTTTACATATATGTGGAGCCTCTGTTGATACAGACACGTCGAGGCCTTCCAGAGAGGTGTGAGTCCATGATGCTGAGTAGAGCACATCTCGTTTTAAAATCAATCTTTTTATATAAACTATTAAAATATGAATATGTTGCAGGATCCAAACCGTGCTCCTGGGTCCATCGTGTGATGTGGAGTGAAAAATAATGCCATGAGTAATCAATTTCTCCACGGCCTAGTAACTCTGCCCAAAATAGACCCTCTATTATAGGACTCTGGTGTTTTTTTCCGTGTCTTATGTCACTTCCCTGAAGGGGAAATGTCTCATCTGGTGTAGAAAAATAAAAAAATCTGTGCATGAATATGTGTTCATGCATGCGTGCATCTCTGAGCACGCGTTATGCCCCTCCCCCCCCGGACGCGGACTGAATGCGATAATCCTCTAATTGAAACCTCTTCCCACTATTTCATACAACCCCTCCTCCTCCTCCTCCACCTCCACCTCCTCCCCCTCTTCCTCTACTTCCTGCAGTATCAGCCAACGATGGTCGACCCCTCGGAGGCCGAGGAGCCGAACAGGTGCACAAAAGGCTCGCGGTTGGACGCGCCGGCCGCGGCCAATGAGGAGCCCCGGCTGCCGGAGCAGGCCGAGGGCGCCGAGCAGGCCGATGGCGCCAGGACAGAGGACGAGGAGGACGACGACGCCGGGTTCGAGACGCCGCCCTCCGGCAGTTACGAGCACAGCCCGTGCCACGCCGCCACCCCGGCGGAGCCGGACGGCGCCTCTCAGGAGCCAGACGGCGCCCCTCAGGAGCCGCCGCCGCCCGAGCAGCCGCAGACTCAGCCCGCCGCGGACCCGTCGCCCAAGTTGCACCTGGACCTGTACAACTTCGACTCTCCGGTGGCGGAGGGCAGCCGCTACGTGCTGACCAGCCCGCGCTCCCTGGAGGCGTGCGCGCGCTGCGGGGTCAAACCCGTGGAGCTGCTGTCGCGCCCGCTGGCGGACTTCGCCCGCGAGGCGCCGGGCCGCTCCATGCGCGTGGCGGCCGGCCTGTTCGACGTCCACGAGAGGGAGCGGCACGGGAAACTGAGGGAGTGCCGGGAGGAGAGGGAGAGGATCGTGAGGGAGGAGGAGAGGCGCGTCCTGCAGGCGGCGGGCGACGCCGGCGGCGAGAAGGCGCCGGCGCCCGCCGCCGGGGAGCGGCAGCACGGCGCCTCTGGACCGGCGGCCTCAGGCCCGACGTCTAAAGCCCCCGCCTCCATCACATGGCCCAAATCTCAGCCCTCAAAAAGCCCCGCCTCCACCACCTCCAGAGGCGTTTCCCACGGGTCGACGGCGCCGCTGAACGAAGCGAAGTCTCGCGCCGCTCTCTCCGCCCGCCCGGCGGTTCGCCAAGTCGCCCGGCGGCAAATCCTCCAACACGTTCCCCCGATCCACGCCGAGGACCCCCACCTTCCCCCGAGCCAACTCCACCCTCACGTCGTCGTCGGCGACCAAGAAGCCGGCGGTCAGCGGCGCCGGCGGGACGCCTCTGAACGGCGTCCCGCCGGCGCCGGGGAAAAGCCACTCGCTGGAGTCCCTGCAGCGAAGGGCGGAGCCCGTCTGCTCCTCCGCCTCCACCACCACCAACACCACCACCACCACGTGCACCTCCTCCGACTCCGGCGCCTCGTCCCCGTACAGCTGGGACGGCGCCCGCGACCACTGGGCGAAGGTGTCGTGCCCCCGCGCCCGCACCATGGCGGCCTTCAACTCGCTGATGGGCCGCAGCCTCAGCCTCGGCGACCTCAGCCACTCGCTGCAGACCACGCAGAAGGTGGAGCGCATCGTGCGGGAGGTGCGGCGCCGCGGCCTGAAGGCGGTGTCGGAGCGCGACCGCAAGATCGCCGCGCTGATGCTCGCCCGCTACCAGGAGGAGGACATCATGAGCCAGACGCGCTACGTGGCGCACCTCCAGTGGGACAGCGAGCGGCGGATGGACGAGCTGCGGCGCGAGCAGGAGGAGCGCGAGAAGCAGCGCGCCGTGCTGCAGTGCCGCCGCATGTGGCACACGCAGGTGTCGCTACGGCAACGCCGCCTCAGCCAGCAGGAGCGGCTGTCGGCGGCGGCGAAGCTGCGGCAGGCGGAGGAGAGCGAGGAGCGGTGGAAGGAGCTGGCGGAGCGGCGGGAGCGCGGCCGGCTGCTGAGGCTGCGGCAGGCGGCGCGCGACGAGAAGCAGAAGAAGGCGGCGCAGGAGCAGAACCTGAAGGCGCTGGAGGAGGAGCGCGGCGCCGCGCTGGAGCAGGAGCGCCTGCTCCTCAAGGAGAAGCTCACCATGGCGGAGCTGAAGAGGCAGGAGACGGAGCACCGGGCGCAGGAGGACCGGCGCGGCCTGAACAAGGCGGAGAAGCGGCGCCACGCCGCCCTGATTCAGGAGATCGCCCGGCGGGAGGAGGAGGAGCGGGAGGAGGCGCGGCGGGCGGCGGAGGGGAAGCTGAGCCGCTCGCTGGAGAACTACGGGCACATCGTGGAGCGGCGCGGCGAGGAGCGGCGGCGGAAGGCGGAGCGCGAGGAGGAGCAGACGCGGCGGGCGCGGCGGGCGGCGGAGGAGCGGGAGGCGGGGCAGCGGCGGCTGGCGGAGGAGCGCGCCGGCGAGGCGGAGCGGCGGGCGCGGCAGGCGGCGGCGGCGGCCGAGGAGCGCGCCAGGGAGAGGGCGCGGCGGGCCGGCGGCGCCCGGCAGGAGAAGGAGAAGCTGCAGCGGGTCAACCGGCGGCGGGTGGAGGGCGAGGAGGAGCGGCGGCGCCGGGAGCTGCTGCAGTCCATCGAGAGGAAGCTGGAGAAGAGCGAGCAGATCTTCCGGGAGAAGCGCGCCGTGCTGGAGGG